>VUQI01009673.1:4519-16839 GCA_015106735.1 Paratilapia polleni
CTTTTTCTTCCCTCCCCCTTTTTTTTTTTTTTTTTTTTGAAGCCGTTCTTATCACATTACTCCTGCATGCTGTCCTGTGTGCTGTATCCCTTCTACCTTTTGATCATCTGTATCCTGTTTAATTTCAAAGACCCACACTCTGTTTACCATATACCATCCTACTAATAAACACTCCACTGCAGCAAACATCTAAAAAAGAATTTTGAAGTTTTTCTTTTTCTTCAACCAACCTTTCCAGGCATGAAAAATTCTTTGTTAGTTAATATTTGTGAGCTTTTTGAGTTCCCACTTGATTTTTAGTAAAGTCTAAAAAAAAGGCACATACATTAAGGTGGCTGGAGATGCACTCTGTGTCTATTGTGTGTACTTTTGTTTAGGAACAATCGGATATAGATCTGATCTCTTAATTATTTAGTCCTCTTTAATGGCTAGGTTCCCCTTCACTGACAAGCAATGCTCAGTCAGGGATGCACTGGATGTGCTGACACCTGCTTGAACGTGCAGCAAGAGAAGAGAGAAGATGGATGTGTGAAATGAGCTTGGCTTGCCAAAGGCACAAAGGGCAAACCAACATCACTGGGCACTGCGCTGGTAGAGTCGCACATTACAGGGTATCTCTGGCAGTATCTGCAAGTCACAGAAATCTTTCAGTCATGATTCAGTCATATTTAAAGTCTCTCACAGCAATTTTTAGATGAGTTATAAATGCTTCAGAGAAACATACTGCTGCTAATAACGCACATTAGAGCATTCACATGCTTACGGGACTGTTTATTCACCATCAATAAACCATATGTAACCGTGACACAGAGCTTCTATATTTCATATGAGCTGCTCAGACATCCACAGAACAGCATCAGCTGCACATATCTTACTATCAGCTCCCTCCCTGTCTCACATGCTCATTTCCTCTCTCTGTGACTCTCACACTCAAGCTGCAGTTCAGCGCTACGAAAGTGTGGAATCAACACTTAACGCTGGACATATGCATGTGAATGTTTCCCCTAAACAGAGGAAAGACATTAAAGATGTAAGAAATGTGTCAAACCATTAGTAGGAGTATGTCTAGCAAGTGACCAAAATAGATATACATAGTAGGCCTGACTTGTATTGTAATATTGTAATATTTTAGCACGCTGTAAATAACTGCACCACTTACGCTAAAATAAAAATGGTTTAAAAAGTGAAAGTAGTTTTAAAGGATAGGAAAAGTTGTTATGCTATGTTTTAGTGCTTTTCATACACATTAACACATAAAATTCATCAAATCTCATTTTGCATCAATTTAGCAGTCAACAAAGGTAGATACTGTTCATGCTAAACACATTATTAGTTTGCATACCACAGTTTTATACTTGCATGACAATAAGATGTCAGTGTTTGTTTTATTAAAATGTAAACTGATAAGCCACAAAATTAAACCCACTAACAATTGAAGTGAATGACACTGATCATGTCTTTACAATGCAATGTTCTATTGTGAAACTTTGGGTCTGATATTTATCTGGAGGTTACTTTGACCGGTACCACCGATCTGAACAAGCAGACCAAGCGTGGCCATTACAGCTATGGCACTCCCTGATGGCAGCAGCCTCCCTAAGCAGAACAATGGGTTCAGCTGCACAACGAGAGGCTTGATTAACACAAAAATATATCTGCATGACCATCTGCAGGATCCATGGAGACCCCACCATGCAACCCACAGGACCCAAAGGATCCACTGCCAACATCCTGGTGCCAGACACCACACACACCCCCAGAGGTCCATGGTGGTGGTACAAGTGGGACCTGCTCAATATTATCAACTGCAGTGCCTGGCAGGTTGGTGACAGTAAAAGAAAACCAAAGATGCAAAAGCATTTAAGCATAGACAGGTAGCATATGAATGCTGAAAGAAAAATATACCCATATAACATATCAAACAAACATTAAAGACTCACACACAGTCCAAAAAGCACATTAACAAAATCACTAAAACAAACAGTCTTACAGCGACACTACTCCAGATCATGACAGCATGTTTGAGTATCCAGCAACCACTGTTTTAAAGATTTGTAGAAAGAGTTAAGAGGAGCTGTGTTCCTTAGTTCTTTGGGTACACTATTCCAGGTATGTTCTGCTCCATAAAAAAATACTGACTGCCCAAATGGACTTTTTCCATTTGTGTGTATGAGGTCTACAAACAGCTTTTTGTTTTATTTGCATCTCATACGCACTCAACAGGCACCTGTGCAATTTTATTTATGTTACACAGGGTAGACAAAATATTTTGATGTAATGCACTGCAGTCCACCACCACAGCTATAATAAAAGCCTAAGCATAAAGTAGAGTTACTGGCTTTCTGACAATGTCAGCAAAACCTGAAAATGAAGAAGTTTTGTAAAAGTAAGATTTATGGTAGAGCTGTTGCATTGGATCACAACTGACTGCATAAATGTTTCTAATAAGGTGCGCGCTGAGTGTATACTGTGTACAGGTTATCTGAAAAATGATGCCTGAACCACTGACAAGTGATTATAAAGGCTGTTGAACAAAGTCTGTCAGAGGGGCAAATAGGTCAACCTACAGCTGGGGTGTTTCAGTGGGACTTTAAGGTTTCAGTATTGTAAGATCCTGGAGACTTTTTAAAGACAGAAGCGAAAATAATAATATTAAAACGCAATCTAACACTAAGGCTGCCACTGACATGAAGTGAAGGTGTCCAGGTTCAGCTAATAACAGCAGCAACCTTCTTTCAAACCTAATTAAATAAATTAAACCTAATTTCACCTCAACTAAAGGAAACAATGAAAACAGATTTCTGTGATATGTAGTTCACTGTGTATAATCAAGTAACTGACCATCCTCATGAAGAAGACTCCACTCTGCCTTCTTTAATGAAGCGCCTCAGTATTATCTGTTCAGTCCAGCCCAGTCTGTCTAGATCTTTATATCCAACTCCCAACCCTGAAAAATCACAGGGTCCTTGACTTTTCTTTGCATGCAGTACCCACTACCCAAACTAATTTTGCTAATGTTGGTCAGAAGATGGTTCTTCTTTATAAATCACTCCACTCCATCCAAAATTTTCATGTATGCCTAATCTATGGCTAACGTATGTTTGTTTTGCCAAAAATAAAACTACTTGTCTAATTAGTTCTTTAAAAATAAAGCATCCATCCCTAAGACTTTTCTTAGCCATATAACAATGCCACACTGTATCCACTTTCCTCATTATTTGTACTGTTCAACCAGCAAACAATGTTGTTTTCCTTTGATCCCAAAATAAAGACATCATCTGAGACCTTTTGGAAGAGAAACAGACATCAAGTTCACTCTCTCTCTCACTGGTTATCTCACTGTTACAGCTTCAGCAAACAGTAATTAATGCTATAATTTAAACTGTCTGTTATTACTCAATTAAATATTTACTTCATTAAACATCAGAAAGTAGTACAAAATATAACCATTATCATTACATAGTTTTTCCCGACAAACAGTCAAAACCCCAAAGATGTCTTCCTTTAGACCAGTTCAGATCTGAAGCCAAAAATCTGATCAATTTATTATCAAAACGATCAATTAACTCATGAACTGAACCAGCAGTAACATGTGGTGCAAAAATACGAGGAGAGATGGATATCATTTTTAAAAAGCAAAAAATTGGGAGTGAAAAAAAAGTTTTTAAAAATTAAGAAAGTAAACAGCACTACATAAAATCAGCAGTGATCCATTTGTTGTTGATTTTTTTTCTCAATTTAAATCCCTGATTAATCTTTAAGTCCATTTATTGGTTGGCTGGCCTTTTTAATCACTTACTTACTTTTTATTTACTTTTTGGCCACATGTGGAGCGAAACTGACTTGACAACTTGTACAGATCATTAAACCAGTGTGCTATCAACACAATATTATATTACCCTTATTACTGCAAGCAGTGAACAGCCACAGCCACTGCTTTGAGAGAGAGATGAGGATCTAGAGGCTGCAGGAGTTGGTCCATCCAACAAGAACCACATGATCTGAAAAACTGGCTTTCCCAGAATGCTGCAGGCTTTGTTTGCAAGGAGACTCTGCTGGGACTGGACTGGCTGAGGGAGGAGAGAAGAGAGAAGAGAAGGGAGGGTGCATCACCAGAAAGAGCTGGCACATGCCCAGTACTGAAAGTCTGCCATCCACAGCTTGAGCACAGCCCCTCTCCTAAGCTTACTAAGCTTTACTCTCATGATTGTGAGCGAGAAAGTAAAGCACAGAGAGAAAATGAGTGAGTGAGAGAGAGAAAGAGTTTGTACAGTATGCCTGTAGAAAAATGATTGGTTGGACAGAATCAGGAGGGGATCATTGCAGAACTGCTTGGCAGGCATATCAAGCAAATATGGTGAATACATATGCAGCAATTACAGTTAAAAGTGGACAGGTTAGGACAAAGAAAACGGCTACAAATATACACTACAACTACTTGTGAGTACAGTATACTGACACTCTGAGAAAACATGAGGTTACATTGACCAAAGATTAAAAGTTTTAAAAAGCAGGAGTGAAAATAATATTAATGCATTACTAATATTAAATATATAGTATATTATGACACCATCTATTCCCATAAACAGCGCTTTTGATTATACTTTTGATACTTTAAATCTACGGCTATCTAAGTAGCTTTTTAAGAGCTAAACTTGGAGCGGAGTGGCAGTGGCAGAGCCAGATAATTTAATACCGGTGGCCAGGCTGACAGCTTTGCTTATATTGGCGCACAGAAACTGACTTCTCATTGGGGGTTTTTTGGTGTGGCAAACTGCTATAGGCTAAGTAATCATTCTTTTGGTGACTCATGCAGGCATGACATTGATAAAGAAATACACTGTCAGGATTCATATATGATAAGCCTTTTATCTAACCATGAAGTGATTTAAAAAGACCTGGAATGGTTGCTAAAGTTGTGGTAAAGGGTTTGAATACATGCTTCACTATACTGGCAATGGGTACTATTAGATATCAGATAAATGACTGAGGAAAATAGGAGTTAAGTGTTAGTACAACCCAATATATGTATGATTTAACAGTAATGCTCCAGTACAGTGACAGGAGCTTTTTTCTTCATTCTGATTTTTTCTTCAACTGTATACTTGTTTAATTTTATGTAAAAAGAAAAAAATAAATAAATCCCAATATGAATCCATTCAGTATATTGACCAGCAGAGAAAATCATTCTCTCTGAAGAGCTTGCCCTCTTTTCATTGCTCTTAGACACATCTGCCCCTGTACTATGCAGGCTGCAGCATTTACAAGAACTTACGACTTTTGCAGTAGGCTATATGTCACCCCATTTTTCTTACAATGCCTGTTTGATAAATGTGGTTTCTGGATAAATGTGGGTTTGATAAATATCTTGGGTGAGTTTCAGTGCAAAATTAAAAAAAAAAAATTTTTTTTTCTTTAAACCATGCATTTTTTCAGCTTTATAAAATCACTCACACTCAATCGATTTTTTTTCAAATCACCAAATATCAGTATTGGTCTTAAAATCGGCTCTGTGTAAAACATGACTTCTTGTGGGCCAGCTGCTGTTATACACACACACTTTGGACTGATGGACTTTTTGCAGATCATTGCACCTTTTTATTATTATGACAGCTAATGTATATACGTATTTATTTATCTTCTTTGTTCATTTTATGATGTGAATTATTGGCCTCTTGGCTAACTACAGATTCCAAACTAAGTTTCCCCTGGAGGACAATAAAGATGATCCAGTCCAATCCGATCCACTGAAAACAAAGAAAATCTGAAATCCTTAATTAAATTAGCTTTTGGGTCCATTGCAGTCATGATGTCAAAACCAAAGTACTCTAGATGCACTGACATCCATCCAATCCCTTAGTAATTTTGGTTATTCAGCCTTGTTTTCCACACTGAACTATGTGCTTATTAAGTGCAACACACAAAGAAGTCAGACAATCTTCAAGTCACGGAAATTGGATGCATAAAATATCAAAATCGGGTTTGGGACTCTATTTTTGACTTGAGCAAGAAATCAAAAGCAGAGAAAACAAGTCATTATCTGATTTTGTGTGTGTGTCCCATTCATAAAGTAATAATGGAGTCTCAATTGAAAATGAAGGAAATGAACAATACACAGATCATGTTAAATCTATAATCACATCAAGCCAGAAATTAATCAAAACCAAATTAAGACTTTATTTATTGTTTTTTTTTAATAGTAATTTTTAATAAAACTATCACCAGATTGGCCTTACTTCTGATATACTAAGGGCCAAAGCAATAAACATGAAATCTCAACTACTTAGAAGAGATTCCACCAAAACATACTTTTGACTGCTGATCACAAAGATTAGATCTTATACAAAACCTCAATTCCTATTCAGTCATCACATAAAACATCATTAAATGGCACTGTAGCGGAAGTTTAAAGATGGAAGACACTGCGGATGTCAGACAAATTAAAACTCTGCTGTCAAAACATTTTCTCAACCATATCACGAAAAGCAGCCTCACTTAATGTCTCAGACAGTTCCAGCATCCAGACAAAAACTGAAGACAGACCCATTTATCTGAACGACAATCAGAAGCAGGACCCACAGACGCAGTAGGAGAGCTTTCAGACAGCGCTTCGGTGCTTCTGGGAGGCCTCAGATATGTGAGTGACATTTCTGACACCTTCATAAATCCCGTCTGCGGCTGTATATCCATCTCTTTTAAGAACAAGCGTGCCAAGCCATGGTTCACAAGGGAGCTTTGGATCCAGTGAAACATCAAGGAGGTGGCTCACAAGAAGGGAATTACAGATGAATACCATCTGGCCAAAAGCCAGCTCGACAAATGCTTAAAAAACACCAAGTCCCAGCACAGGACCAGAGAGGAGAGTCAGTAAGCCAGTCAGTGACTCTGAAAATAGTCTTTCAAATATACCACTCCCCAACAATGGCCAATGACATTTAATTACTTCTGTACTGCCGTCAGTGTCCCTCTTGCTTCACCTTGATTGGTTGCCAAGTCACTGTTGACTTTGTTGAACTAACCTTGGCTCTCCCTCACCATATGCTGTCTCCCCAATGGACACGTGGCAAAAAATAAATAATAAAAAACTTTCATGAACTTCCATTTCCTGTGACTGATTGTTGAAACAATCACAGACTCATAAAAATATGTTGAATCTGTCGATTACGTTTGTTGAAGAGGATTTAAAGTGGGTGGTAAAACTTAACAATAAAGGACACACTTAGATTTTGGGGACACAGGAAAAAAGTAATCCTTAAATAATAAGGAACTACTGAGTAACTACTTGAGGCAACACAAAAAGAGGAAAAAGTAATCACAAACAAATGAGTAGCTATGTGCAGGTTAATGAGGAACAACTTACTAACCTTGCAGAAAGAGGGGAATTATTAATTAAAAATAAATAGAATTATGAACTAATGATTACCTAATAGTTCACTAATATATTATGGTTTGAGGTAGCAGTAAGATGATGAAATAAGACAGATCAAGATAGATCAATTTGCATTATTGATCCGTGAGTTTGAAGTCTTATCAGACACGTCACAGCAGTTTACAAAACTTTGAGGAAAGGTTTTACAGCCCTTGAAAATTATAATACAAAGTAATCATCACCGGTGCCAAAGCAGTGGACTCACTGAATGAATTATCGGGTTGCTTTCTTATAACTCAGTGCTGCTTTACCATAGAATCCTGTTCACACAGCAGCAACTACAAGCTTATTGTGTTTCTTTCAGCTTGAAAACCCTCCAGCAGCAAAAACACAACCCCCCTAAAAGCTGTATCTATACTGGAAGCATTTCATCCACAAAGCAATTCAAAGGGGTTTATAAACCACTCAATGCAACTTCAGAAGAAAAAATGTGCTCTTCCACTTCTTTTGCTCCGTGTGGATCAACGACTGAGCATGCCTCACACTTTCACAGCAAACTTGTTTGCAGATGACGCCGCGTTTACATCCCGAAACACATTTCGAGTCACTATAAAGGAGCAGATAGACTTGCACCACACCCTGTTTTACCTTTAATGCAAGTCAGTGTTTGAAGTGGCTGTTCTAGCCCTAAAATCCATAGCATTTTCACTGCATGTATATACATGTTATAACCGTCTCCAGCTTTAAGAACCCACACCGCAATGTTCTGATCAAGTTCATTAAAATGAAACATCAATTCAGCTAACAGTGATTTCCAAGGTATCCATCCATCCATCTCCATTTTCCATGTGGTTATTTATAACTTTCTTTGCCATGAAACTGTTTTATTTTGTAGCCTCTTTCCAAATATCTAAATGCAATTTATGACAACAAATTCTCAATTATTAGCAAGCAAATGTATCTTAACAGAACACAGTATACATCTACAGTATATAATGGCTGACTGCATTATATAAATGTGAATATTCCAAAATAATTATTGAACAAGAATATGGAAGTACATTCTCCATGCATGCAATAAAGTATTTACGATATGTGCATATGTATTTTGAAACATAATTTTCTCAAAGAAATTTAAAATTCCATGTTGTCATATTGCTGTAGACTCATGGCCATTTATTTATGCCTAACACTGAGGAAAGTGCACATAACAACAAAATCCCAGCCACGAAAAATGAGCCAAGTCTCAGCTCGACTGAGATTCCCTAACCCAACTTTGATTCTCTTTGTTTTGGACCAAGTTGGTCTCTGAACATCTGTTTTGTCCATTGGAATAAAAAAAATAAAAAATCTGGCCTGCAGCTCCCACACACATAGGTAATTATCAAGAATAAATCACATAATCTGCAATGGAAAATCCATGAAACTTTCCATAAAATATATTTTAACAACAAGGGCCAAGCTAGTTGTTTAGCCCTGTCTCCCGTGCTTATGCTAAGCCAGGCTAATTAGTGGCAAGCTGCAGCTTCTCACTTAATGGGCAGACGTGAATGTAGTAATATATAATGCTCACTTAGCTGCCATAGTAAACAGTGATGTTAATGTTTTAGCACACTGCAAATTATTTTCAACTGTACTTGTACTGGTATTTAACATCTTTTCTCATTCTGTATTAACCAATGACTACATTAAAACACCTAATTTATTGACAGAAATCCTTCAGCTCTGAGGATAGATCAATGTGCTCTGTATATCACGAGCAAAAGGGATAAAGTACAGTCACAGCTGGTGTTTTTATGCTTTGTCAGTGATTCTGTGTTGCAGCAGTCTGCAATCAGACAGTATATTTGGGGACACTGTAATTTAAGAAGTAGACCAGCTCTCATTTGTAGTCACTAATAGGCTGTGTTGTGATTTGTGACTCTCTTGTGCAGGTTGTGAGACTTAAATCACCTTCTGTGCTGTGCCGATACCAGACAACACCTATGAATCGATATTATTAAGCCACATCCACAAAGCGGATGATGCGTACTTTTAAAAAATAAGACCCCGGAGAGGTTCTCTGTTCCTAAATCAAACCTGTTTCACTGCATTGGATCAAGATTTCATATTGTGCTTATCTTGGTCTTGGCTGACATCACAGGAGGAGCCAGACCTGTGAGCAGACCAGTTTTGACTGGGTATGTGGGGTCATTGGGATCAGTACCAGGCCACAGCTTGGCACATGTCTCCCTCATCTGGACACAAGTGGAAAAGCAAGGTTAAGTAAGTACATGGGTCAATACAGAGTACTCAGTAAAAAAAAAAAATAAATAAATAAAAAAAAAATGAACAAAAGGGATATTGTGCAGTTTGTAACCACAGGAATGACTAGTTTATGAACCTCTTAGATCAGCACAAGGCGAGCCTTGCAGCCTGGGTGCTTAGTGTATCACATACAGCACCGTGACCCCCCCATCCATGTGCAATGTGAAATTCAGCACATGAATCCCATGCATGCATGCAGCAGTGGGCTCTATCAAATCCAAGAGTGCATTTTATCTGACACGTGATGCATTATTTAGTTACTTTTCCATCTTGAGGGCTGAGACGGTCACACCCCTCTCTGGAGAACTCAAATGGGACTGCTTGCTATGATAGCCTACAATGCACACATTTTCCCTCAGCAGCAGGGACGTTATCTTCCAATCTGCTCGCTGTTTTATCACACAAATGAGGCTCATATATTTCACATATACCGGCCTAACCCACAGCCACATTCATCAAGCTATCTTTGTCATGATCAGTCATTGTGGACACATGGATTTGTTATCACTGGGATGTGAATTAGCTTATCCCATTTCAGGTACCATGTAAATGAGCCAGGCCATTTCAAGGCAGTTCTTGTTTTCCTGATACGATTTAACCAGGGCTGAACTTTCACGTGACATGCGAGATATGCAGCCATTTGTTAGAATGAAATTGCCCCACAGTTCATATGACCTAACATAAAGAAAAAAAAATGTCATGCGATTAGAACAAGCACCACCAAGCGCACGCGAAGACAGCAGAAATTAAAAGCTATGTGCGGCACAAGATATATTGCACTTCAACTCACCTTGAGCGGCCGTTCCTCTGGTGCTGAATACACTTGCTATCAGAGTGGCCACATACCAAATCATAGTACTATTGCCGACCAGCTATTACCACGCAAAGTGCCCCGTTCAACCAATCTCTCATATTCGACCTTGCACCTCACGGTCTCTTAGCAAAAGCCCCTTTTCATATCCTATTTTCTTTCCTCGTGGCGTTTCCCTTCATCCCTTCCCTCCCCCGTCCTTCCATCCGCATCCTCTCCCGAAGAGACAGAGCACCTGCACCGCCGCGTTTGTAGTAGACGGAGCCGTTTTACGAGCGCATAGTGAAACCAAGTGTGAGAATGCAGCCACAGGTCCGCCTCTTCTGTCACTGGATTGGCTGCTGATTGAGGCTTTGGGGCGTGTATTGGTTCTCCTTACGCCCCGCACCCGAATGACAGGAGAGCGGCCGTGCGCCGATTCAAGGTGAGTTGGAGCGTGCCGTAGTAGTGGAACCGCAGTATCATGCGCATTGACAAGAGAGCTGTGTCCACATCTTTAAATACCTCTCCTATACTGGCCCCACGTGCACCATCACCGCCCATCATCCATTCATCCACACTGCTTTTTGCATTATTCCTCATATCAATATTGGCACCCTCCAGCTCTTTAGGTTGCAGGTTGCCTGTATGTGTAATGAAAATGGGGGACGCTGGTGGAGCTGTGTGACTCATCTGTGGCTCCTCCACAGCCGTCGGTTGCTGTCATGTCGCTGTCGCCGATTTAAAGCGCTCGTTTTTCCGCTACCGCGCCGTGTCTGGCTTTATTTGATGGGTGTGGCGACACATACAATACCGTTCGCCTGTTTTTTCCTCGATGGCCGCGAGCGTGAGGATGCAGCTCCATCACGCTGCCCACTGCGTACACATGGTTGCCACTGATAAGGCTGCCTCAGATTCACTCCCTCTGTTTTCTACATGCATGACCACAGAGGATTCATAACGCCTGTGCGCCTCTGGCTGCTCCACATCAGCTCAGATCTCGCACAAATTACACTGCTTACACTGCTGCCGCCGCCGCCGCCGCTGCTGCCGTGTTACTGGAAGATAAACATGTGGGTGATCTATCATTTGAGAGGTTTTAGTGAAGTCTTGCAGCAGAATTTGTCTCATTTTTGTCTCGACATTCATGTCTGTCCGTCTGTCTGTCTGTCTGTCTCACCCCTCCCTCCTTTTTGGAGGCTGTCATGCTCCTGCCTGAAATCAAAGAAAATCTAAAAATGTGACCAATAATCAAAAACATTCTCATTTTTCCCCCGCAAGCCTTGCACTAAAGTGATATTGTCATAAAGCATTTGAATATTTTAGCACAATTTTTCAATCCACTAAGGCTCGGTTTTTATTGGGATTAAACCTCAAGCATTCAACCTCCACATGATTTTAGGCATATGTGTTAAATACAATAACATGTAAAAGATGTGGGCATAATGAAGTATCACTATCCTCCTACATATAACCTCTAACTCATCTTCCAGATAAGATACTTAAAGATACACTTTATTTATCTCAGATTTGGGAAATTCTGAGGGTATATTCTTAGAAAAGATTTTTTCCCACTCCTTACTTTGTTGATGGTGGTGATGAACTAATGTCTCCCCAAATTCTCACATAGGTGCAGGGTTCAGGTGTGGTGACTATCAAGACCAAAGCCATGATTCATATAATTTTATTTTTTTATGAAACCTCTCACTGACCCTTGTTGTATGCTGTCACATTTGCACACTTAATCATATTTTTTTTTTTGTGTGCCACCCGTCTGTAGTTGCTTTCAACCTGGTCAGAATCCCCATAGGCTGACACCAGATGGGGGGGGGGGGGGGGGGGGGGGTGGCAATT
>VUQI01009680.1:11162-22859 GCA_015106735.1 Paratilapia polleni
ACAAGACAGTCAAGATTAAATCCATGATTCAACAAATATCTTCCATCACTGTTCCACTAACAATGACTAAAAAATTATTGTGACTGCCTGTGATAATTCTTTAGAGAGGAAAGTTTTTTTCTAAACAAAACTATTAGTGTAGAAGAGCTGTTATCCATGACAGGAAACAGTTGTCTACACTAGGTGTTTGCAACTGCACAAAATAGTTCTTGAACAAATGTCAATTAAAGTGCTCAAAATACAAATAGTGTGTACTTTTTGGGGGCAACTTTTTCAAATCTAATTCAATGACACAAAGGGAGACAGCACTTGAGTCCAAACTCTAACACTGATGGTACTTGAGTCATATCTCACATTATTTACAGCCTTATCTTACATTTTCATGTAGGAAGTGAAATCTTCCCAAAACAAACAGCTGTCTTCCACATCACTGCATAGCAACAATGGACTGATATTAGTCATTATCCTGCTATTGATTTAAGAACAACTGATCCAACAAAAGTCAGCCGCATTATTCTCTGACAACTGTAAAGTGTTAACAGACATGTAAACTTGTCCATCACATGGCTTGTTCAGACAACAGCAAAATGAAATCAAATTAACCCCTAACACTTCCTTGAGCTTTAGCATGTAGCTGAGTTTTGGTGAAATGATGGCAGCTATGGAGTTATTTCTAAAATTTCAGGCTTGCTCACTTTTATGACAGATGGGATCTTAGAATTGATGTTGTCATATGTAAAATGGAGGCGTGTTCTGAAGGAGCATTTGTACAAGAGTGGGTCCTGGTAAAACTCGATCTTGCCACTAGCGTTCCGTTTGTCCAAACACACGGTACAGTCGGCAAAGTTGATCACTTTTCTTAGGACCAGCTCTGGAGCTGCACAAAGAGAAAAGCAAGAGAAGAGAGAGAGAGAATTAAAACAAAATTAGGTATCATTAAAAAGAAACAAGTTAAATTATACACACTAATAGAGAGCAGCCCCTGTGATCTAGTAAAAAGAGAGATAACACTCATCATAGAGTTTGTGTGTGTGTGACTAACAATGTTGTGTTGAGACACAAATGAAAGTCACTGATTTTGTACCGCAAACACACCCAGAGGATGACTGAAATATGTGAAGAGACAAAACAGATCCTTTGAAAGTGCTGAGAAAGTCAGATGAAATATTCATGGTTAGTAGTAAGGGGAACAGAATTTATAGATAATGTATACAGTATATGCATATGAGCATAGGGCCCCAAAGGAAACAAGCTATTTCTTAATATTCTAGATTCATATGTAGTATGCTTAAGATTAAAATCTTTCACTTTATCCATTTTTGGGTAAGAAACCTGAGCTCTTTTTTGTGTTATTGTCCAATCTGCACCAGACCTACATACTATAACCTGCTCTAAGGTATTGGGGGATTAACAAGGTTCTAAAAATGAGACTTCTTTAAATGTGCAATGCCAGCTGCCAAACAACAACTTTTAAACTTGTTTGATATGTCTGTTTGGCCTTAGTTTGAACTAACAAATGAAAACATTTATTATAGTATAAAGGTTACTGTCTCAGTAGATTTACTAGTTAATATCATTAGCAAGGAATGTAACTGGCTATTGCTCACCAGTGATGTCCATGAAGGCCCTTTCCCATAAATCATCCACAGTGTAGCATTCTGCTGAGGTGATGTTCACTGACAGCACAATATCATCTTCCACATACTTGAGGATCAGGTTGTTCACCACAATGTTCACGTTGTTCACCACGCGTCTGATCAGACTTTGGACATACCCTACAAACACACAAGTAAACACATGAGAATCATGTTAGCCCATAAAATAAGTACACAAAGACACACAAAAGCAAACCTAATTACAAGGAGCCAAAAATACACACAGAAGGACGAAGTAGCTATATTTGCATATATCCAACATATAACATTTAACATAAGGTTAACTTAGTGTTGTGACACCATAAAAGAGTACAAACTAGAGCTGCATTCCATAAAAATGTAGGCTCAATACCACTGACCCCTGCCATCCTTAAGGGCTCGTAAATAAGGGGAGGTCCTGACATGTCATTTTTCAGCCCAAAAATTTTTTAGCCTCAACAACATGAGCAGCTCTACAATCCTGGGTGTATTTATAAATCTGAAGGGCTCTCCTTTCCTCTCAGATGCAAAGTCCTGTTTAACTCAAAATTATGCACCTACTGCCTTAAATGTATGCCTCCCAACTCCATTAAACTACTAAGACACCTATGTGTTCACTTAAACATAAGCAAGTTTCATTGTATGAGCACAGACATTAAAAATATAGGTCTTTAGACAGACAGACAGACAGACAGAGTGATAGAGTGAGGTATTAAAGCATAGTGAACCCATGTCTTAGGAATCCCATAATTGCAAAAAAAAACCCAAAAAAAACAAACAAAAAAAAAACAAAAAAAAAACACAAAGGCATTTTTTACCTATGAACTCTGGGCAAGGTCAGGAGAATCAGGACCAGGCATTTTTCCAAGTTGCCCCTTTCTCACAAGTAACAGGACGCTACACTAATGAAAATAGCTTGGTTTGGCGAGGGGAGGCACTTGGGCAGGACATGCGTATTCCCAATTGCTCACTGTGAATTCTCCAGACAATTACCTGCAGTTTTCTCACATGGGTTCAATCAGACACTACAGAGACTCTGTACCAGAGAGCTGGTAGCATAATGACTGTTTAATGTCCAATCCAACTAATTCTGACATTTGCATTTTCAAATAAACCTCTGCTGGGTAATACCTAGAAAAGATCTGGGCTGGAGTGCATGTGTGAATATGGCTGATGACACAAAAACAAAGAACCAATGAGTGACCTGTGTAATAACTACTCAGTACACACTGATTTTACATCGGCGTGACTGTATAAGTTTAGGCCATACCTTTTAGAAATTTAATGCATTAATTACTAGGAAACCTTTAAGACAGGCACTTTTACACTTTGTGGTAATGAAGAACAAGGAATAGAGAAATCAATTATGTTCAAATGAAACAAGAAATTATAGAATTCAACTGTTTAAAGGGTGAGGGATGTGAGGGTGGCAGCTTTTCTTTTGAGGAAGTGGGTGGATGTAGTAGCCTAGAGCAAGCACAAGAGAAAAAGCAGCCTGACAGATTGGGTTTCAACAGAGCTGAGGGAGCCATCCTGCAGTGTTACCAGTACCTCCTAATGGCCACAGTGACGCCCAGAAACAGAAGCTTTGCAGGAAAAACATACATGGTAAGGTCATTACTCAACAAAGTAAGAAATAACTTAAAATATTACAGACAGGGGAGTTTCAACCATAAAATATGAAAATATACAGCAATAAATCCTCCTAACCACAGGACCAATGGCATTATTCATTCCTCCCATGTACTGTTAAACACAGTCACTACAAGTTAAAATATATAAAGCTTTAATGCTTTTCCCTTATTTTCCAAACCAAATGTTTTTCTTCCTGTATCTACATGCCTGGCCCAGGGCATAACAGAACCGATAATTAGGTAGAACAAAATGGTGCTGTTGATGAAAATATTTATATGAATTGGTTAACTGTTCTGCCACTTGTACACGGGCCCGACTATGTATTAGCATAATCCAATTGACAAAATTCTCATGAGTTTGCTGCCTGACCAAACACAGCGGCAGGAAGAGAGGATGACATAATATAAACTCAACTCATACTTAATGTGTATTCGTGACATTTGTGCGTGGCCTTGCATGCATGTATGTGCTTGCCTTGAGTTGAGTTGAGTGTGTGCCTGGCAACTTCCTTGCATGCATGAATGTGGCTCTGTGTGTGTGTGTGTGTGTGTGTGTGTGTGTGTGTGTGTTTATAGGGTCAGTCAGAAAGCTGATGTTGCACCTGCAGCCTAGGCAGTAAAACCAGCACTTTACCCCCTGCTATTTCCCTCTCTGGATCTAATTTACACATGTCAGGGTGTCTTTCTTTCTCTCTTGCACGCTTATACACTTGTTATACCTCTTCTTGCCTTGCACCTAGTCCAAGGCCCCAATCCATCTCTCTGTGAGCCATTGCACTGCTCTGAACTTCTGTAAACAATTGACACAGCCAGCACCTGTGCTGCGGCCCACAGGGAAGAAGCCCACTTAAAACTGTTCAACCATAAAATGACTGGAAAAACCAGCTCCTTTATGTGATCTAAGAACAGGCCAAGTGGTCTCTTCTGTGCAATACAGGAAAGAAACACTATACTGTACATGCTTACCATTTTCCTGTATATGGAAAGTATTAACAACTATCAGCTTTGCCACAGTTATTAGCCATGAAGAGAAAGACATGTCCAATAAGACAATAAATATACTGTGAGGTCGTCCTGCTGTGTTATTTGAAATCATCAGTACTATTGGCGATGTAACCAATATAGCATAAATACAGTCACTGGTGCAGAACACAGCATCTTTAACAAAGTTCAGTAAACCACTATTCATTTTCAATCTGTAAAGTAAAAATGCAAAGACAGTGGTGAAAGGATCTCACTTCTGCTGCAGCAAGTTTCCAGCAGTACTGTGGAAACACAGCAATATATAATTACATGCTTACTACTGCAATAATATAAGCCACTTAATTATGTTAGCTATTCCGTTAGCTCTAGGGCCTCTTATAGTAAAATGATAGATTCAAGGAACCCAACCATGCATGGTACAGCAAGGCACCAAAACAGAAGAAAGCTGCAGCTGTAGAAAGCTCCAGCCTTTACCAGTATGGGATATTTTCTATTCATAAGTAGCATTTTCCAGTAATACCACAACAGCTGCTATATTTACATTATGACGAAAGGCCCTAGTACCACGACAGCAGAAGCACTAAGGGGTGTACTACAAAGTGAGATTAAAGGCTTAGCGAGCTATGTCGAGCTTAAAGTCGAGTTTGTGTCACAAAAGTGGCTCTCTTTTTACCTGGCTAAATCACTGTGGTAACTTATGCTGAACACATAACCTGGTTGGAAGCAGGTTATGTTCTGAATTGAGGTTTAAAATTGGCTGGAAGTGCCACGTTTTAATTATTTTCTTTATAGCATATTTTAAGTGCAAAGTAGGTTCTCTGCTGGGACAATATGTTTTATATGTGCAAGTTGTTGAGCCATACCTTACTAAAACCACTGAATGAAGTGCAAACTGTGCATTGCATTGTCACAGAAATGTGCCTGTATTTATTTAGTGATGCAGAAAATATATAAATGTTGTTATACTGAATTCTAATCTGCTGCTAAGTCTCTTTTACTGGAACTGCAGCTACTAGAACACAGAACACACAACAAGAATACCTTTTTAATCAATAAAATTTATTTCACTTTGATCTGCCGACAAACTAAAGCGATTTCTATGTCTCCTTTATTAGGCTATGAGACTGTAACCTTTAACATTTCAGACTCTAATGTGCAGCTGTCACCTTAGAAATAAATAGCAGCATTGTGACCGCACTCATCAAATATAATAAAATAATTAACTTGAATTAATCTGATTTTAACAATTTTCTGCAGCATTAACCTCTTATCTTATTTGCAACAGTGTTACATTTTGCTATTATATTTTTATGTACTTTATACAGCACTCATAGGGATCCTTTTGTGCAGAAGAAGAGTCATATGATGCATGAAACACCCCTTTTCATTTAAGCACACACAGAGCCTGAAGCAGAAAGCCCTACTTTACAGAGAAAGTTGATAACCACTGTTGTGATACCCGTTATCTCCAACTGCGGTTTTAGGGCTTGTTGAGCCAGTTAATGCAAAGAAAGCCTGGCTATGTTGAACTCTGTTCAAAGAGTATTTCAATTTAGATCAATTTAAATCTCCTCTAGTCACAACCATGCATGCACAGCCATGCATGCATGCAGAATTCTTGGACACTCAAAGCAATACAATACATTGGGTGGGTGGGGGAATCATGCACAGGTGTGTACCATGTTCATAAAGGATGGTGCAAACATAAGAGAGAAACATAAATAACTAAACAATGATCAGCTGTGACACAGTTGGACCCCACCGCCTGTGAGAGCAGCTAGCAATGGTAGTTCTTGTTCTGCTGCAGCCTCTGTGAGCTTGTGGCACATAAACCAGCTCTCAACCTGCTGTAAGTTCTGGTTAGACTGGCCCTGCAGCTCACAGTGGAGCTCAAGAGCAGCACAAGGACTACTATCGCCTGCTGCGGTCCATGAGAGTGGAGACAGTGATGGGTTAGCTTTCCGGTGGAAAACACAAGGGAGGGGCTAGCCGGTTAGCAGCAACTGCACTTTCAAAATAAAAGTAAGGGGATGGTCCACTAGTAAATTATTCATATTTGGCTTTGTTGCCTCAGGTGGACAAAAATAAAAAAGTAATGACATGAGCCAGCAAAGATGCTTGGATGGGCCTTAATATACCCCAAGTAAAGTCCATGTGTAGGAAAACCGACAGAAAAATGCCACAGCAAAGTAGAAACGTGCCCACATACACAAAGTATCTATGTACGAGCAATCACAAAGTCTGACGACTCCACCCATTAAAAGAAAAAAAAAAAGTTCAAAAGCCCATGTGATAATGCACATTTTGTGGTTTTGTGGCAAACAGCACTCATTTCCAGACAGCAGCGGTTGTTCTAGAATTCAAAATTTAATTTAATTTGGTATGACCATTTATTTAGAACAAAAAAGAAAAGTTCTGACTATAATTTGGTCTACATATAATGTGATTCAGCTCAATGTATCATTTCAAAACTGAAGAAATGGTCCTCAATGGTCCCCTTCACAATTAATGATAAACAAAATTCTTTAACAACTGCACACAATTCAATTATGTAAGCATGAAAGCACTTTGTTCACAACTTGGTTGTGTACTAGCTTCCTTCAGCTAGAGATACTATCAAAAACTGGCAAAAACACCTCATACTGAAGGTTCTAATTCACTCGTGAAAACTAACTTGCTGGGACTTATTAGCGGAGTACCACTTTGAAACTGAAAATCTGGGGAGTAGCTTCTGATACACCAAACTCATAGGTTTCAGTATAGCTAACATAGATTCAAAGGGAGAATTGCCACTATTAAATCTCTTTGAAGTCAAATAAAACAAACCACATTTTCAACGGCGTGAATAGAGCCAAAGCAGGAATCTCCTGGAACAGACAAATGTGGTTCTCACAAACGGTGGCCACTGGTCCCCCACAAGCAGCAGTAAACATAATCACTCACAGAATCGCCCAAGGTGGAAGCACTTGGTCTTTGGTCTTTGTGTGGCTACCAATCCCATGGCATATGAATTAACATCACTATTTTCCACCACAGAGTGAACAAGGAGGATAAATCCATTCAGCATGTGAGAGCTCAGAGCAAAATAACTGGATAATTGTGAGTGGCTGCCTTTTGGTATCGCCATGTTTAGTTTTGGTTGCTTTGAAGGGAATGGGAGGGAAGGGGATAAGACGCAACAAAGTGGTTTGTTAACGTAAACGCTGACCAAGAGCTAAACAGGTTGCCGCACTGTGATGGTCTCACGTCTAACACAGGTCTTCCTCAACACATACAAATAGACAACCACTGCCACATTCTTATGTCATCCATCCACTCAAATCTGCACCCGTCTATCACTGCCTCTGAGACAAAAGCATTTAAGCGTAACTAACTTTATACTGGGGGAAGCATGAGGCTTAAAAACTTAGGGAGGGAAGCCAAAAAGGGATGCTTTATTCACCAATGCAGGTCTTTTAAAATTCTTTGCAGATAAAATCCAATCCTTACTCTCTGCTTTAAATTTAAAATTTCTACATATTGCTTCAATGATGGCCTAGGGTAATGAAATTAAACTATTTTTGCATTGTATTGGTGTATTGTATAATGACAGTAATATGTACATCATAGGTAGAGAGAGTATGAGTAGCAGTGTGAATCTGTTGTGGCATAAAGCTTTAAACAGGCTTCTGGCAGCCTCTCTGAAATTCCACAATGAATGAAGACTAAAGTTAAAATACTGCACTGAAGCACAAAAGCAGAGCTTAGTGTGTGGTCAGCCAGCAAAAAGAAGAAGAAGCAGCTCAAAGGAACAGTAAGATAAATGTGATTTTTGTCTGAAAGACCAAACTTCGTCACTTTAACAGGTTGTTGAGGCACCAAGGTTAATCATCCTATGTCTGAAAAAGGCTTGAAAAGTCTACAGAATTACCTGTGTGCACTGCTTTGCTGTGTCGTCGCTTTAAAAATAAGTAAATAAATAAAATCCTTTAACTACATTAAAGACTCCTGACAGGTTTGATTTGTATCTTATTCTTAGGAAAATATCCTCTGAGTCATAGCAGGTTAGTTTTACCCCATCTACCTTTTAACCTCTGGTTTTTAATTAGGAAGGCTAGGATTTCAGCATTCATTTGCTTCTTTGCCATTACTGAGGTGCAGCAACCTCTGACCCTAGAGTTGTCTCTGCAGTCTGTAATGGATTGAAACAAGGACCACTAGTGGAACACTTAAGGGTGTGCACAGAGATGAACACACTAAAAACACGGCACACACACTCCTGGGAGATCTGTTGGACACAACCCCAAAGGGAGACGTTTGGGTGTGAGGAACCCTGCTTTAACAGCTGGGAAGAGATATTATCTCATAAAGCAAGGCCTGGAAATGGATCCTCCCCAGAGTTCATACATTCAAGCACACAAGGGCTCTGGGAGTGAGGCTTTTTTCAAGATGACCTAACTCAGGTTAAAACCCCCACCTCTTGGATTATTTGTTTCTTCATTTGTACTCTCTAAGCACCATATCCTTTCTTTAAAAAAATAAAAATAAAAAATGTCTCCCATTTGCCACCTTCTTTTTCACCTTTGCTGTTTTTACTATTAAGTTTTGCTATGCCACTGATTCTGTTTTTCTTTTTTTTTTTTTTGCTTCATAATCTTCATAGTGAGAGGTTGCTGCATACCTAACCTTGAAATTTTTGTTACATAAAAAAATAAATAAATAAAACTGTTCATGCCAGCATAAAGATAATGAAAAAAATATATATTCATGCACACCAGGGCCCTGGCGTTTGAGTCCTAGTGTTTGAGGTCTGTATAAATTATTTTAGAAATTCTATTATTCATCTTCATCTTTGTGCGGTGTAGTAAACTGCTGCAGTAAGGTAGACATGGCTCTATAAGAGGCATGTGGTCAAGGGGCCTTATTGATAAGAGGCATCATTAAGTGATTTATCACAGGCATTCCCCATGCTCACTCTGTGTGATTTACACTTCTAAAAAGCATTGCTACACAGCTCATCCCAAAATGAAAAACTCTCAGTGTAAACATGGGTTACATACATATGTACGTACGTACGTACGTACATACATACATACATACATACATACATACATACATACAGGGCCATCAACAAGATAATGTATTTTCAGCAAACTCTGAATTATAAATAGATCGTAATCTCTCTCTCTCTGAGATCCAGGCAAGTCTTTTGGACTTCAGAATAAATTTAGGTAACAGGTTGATCTGGTAGTCTCAAATTGAGCCACGCAGCTGCAGTTGGATGGGGGTTTGCAAAACTGGACTAGTGCAGGACTCTGGTCTTTGTATACTGAAATAGGTTAGGCTATGTGTTTATTTGCATGTTGAGCAGCAAAGTCAGATCCAACCACAAGTGGTCACTTGAGACAGTTTCATATATCATATCATATCATATCATATGTACTGATGTACTTAGGGCTGTCAACTTCTTAGAAACATGTTGATGTCAAGTAGGGAGGTGAGGGAGGCACAACAGGCTCACTAGGCCAAGGACCATCACTTACCTGGGGGCAGGTCTGGGTCACTGGGGGCAGCCTGCTGGAGGCGGCGGGGCTTGGCCACAGCCTTGGAGCCGTCTGAGACACTGCGACTGGTGGAACTAGAGCCACTTTCGTGATCATCCTGATTGGGGGGAACACAAACAATGCTTGTTATGATAGAAGGTGAAAAAAATACAGGGCTCTACACAGAGCTCTACAGAAGTGGTGCATTTAGATTCAATCCAATGATTATTCAATTACAACCAAATTAAAGTAACATCTTAATATAGTATTAAGCACTTGTATACAACAAACTGTTGTGATCCTAGCGTATGCAAATTAATCATCATTTCATTTAGGTTGAGAATATTTGAATTTTCATGCATACCACACTTTTCTTTTTTTTTTTAGGTAAATTTAGTAAATTCTGAAATTAGAGTAACCATACTGAAATATTCCATTGTCTAACAAATTATTCTTTATATGTAACAGCTTAGTCTGGTTTCAGTTTGCTGTACATGTAGAAGGTAAACAAAAAAAGGGCACATTTTGTTGATATTTGTTACAAATGTAGTGTTAGAACTATTTGTTGTCCCACAAACAACAGTTCTTGAGTTGGGAAAGTCGCCACTGCCAAAATAAGTAATCTCTTCAACTTTCTTGATGAGCTTAAGACATTAGCTTGCAGGTTTTTAAAAAATAATAACGTAAACTTGAGTTACAAGGAACAATGTAAGCAGCAAAATCTAAACATTAATTTTATCTGGCTAGTGAGCCCAATCAACTTATTGTAAACGGAGAATCTGTTCTTCTACTTCACTACAGGGCAGTGAAGAGAATCTACCATGCACCACGGTTTCTGGGCCACCCCTTACACCAAACCTTCTGAATAACCTTCCTACCACCATTTAACAACCATCCCTGTGGCCTCTACAAATAAACTCTGGACCTCGGATGAGAAGGATGAAGGTCTCTGCTCCATAACAGCACATGTCATCTGCACTGAAGACACCAGTGGCCTGTTAAGTCCAGGAACACACGTACAAAATCAATGCGTGTGTTTTCGTGTGCTTTTGTGTGTATAGGAGTGATGATGAAATGGACATCCCCCTTTAAAGATGAGCCTGGAGATAAACAAAATGACCCAAGATTCAAGGTAAGGAGGTTATTTATTGATTTAGCTTGTAGAGTGCCTCAGGCTAGTGGGTGTTCTATGCAAATAAAACAGCAGAGACATGAGGACAAACAGTGGAGGGGTCAAAAAAGTGGTTTTAGACTACTGATAGCCAAGGACTTCTACTAGATCTACTGAAGGGGTAAATATACTTTAAACTTAAGTTTGGCAGATCTATAAACACACAAAAAGAGATAATTACCTATTAGGGAGTTCCTCTGTTGTACCATTTTATTATTTTTAGCAATATGTTTAAACTCTTTAAGGCTCTCATATTTAATGTGATCAAGTGACACACCCTGGAAAAGCTCCATTAACAATGAGACTGAGTTTGTGGACTTGTAAACTTCTCTGAGAGTTTTGACTTGTTTCCAGTGTTTATGGAGGGATCTGCACGTTCACAGCTTTGGATTCTACAGGTAATAATCAGATGTTACGAGGCGGAAATCTGTCAGATCTGTTACTATATCCAGATGACAAATGTGTGTCCAACTTGGAATGTATCCAGTACGGTGAAGACGTCTTTAACCATAAATGAGCAATTTGGAGAACAGGGAAGAATGGCTTATCAGAGCACAAAAATGCTATGACTACAGCAGCTAAAGTTCAACTTCTATACAGCTACTATGTGTAATGGTAAATACCTCATATTCACTTTCACAGTAGACATAAGCCTGCAGCAGCAGATGGGATGAGGAAATTAAAAAATTAATGCACAGAAAAACTGGGGGGGAAAAAAAAAAAAAAAAAAAAAAAAAAAAAATTGAGATAAA
>VUQI01009682.1:3495-18667 GCA_015106735.1 Paratilapia polleni
AAAAGGGGGGGGGGGGGTCTGCATAGGAAGCAGGTGGTAAAAAGAAGACTTTCCCTTGGTATAGCAGGGTCTGAATCCTTTGTAAAGACACAAACCACCGGGTTACCCTGGCCATGACTTTTCAGACTCCATCATAGTGCATTTACATACAGTAACGGACATAGTTTAGACTCAGTATTTACCCGGCAATGTGTTTTTAAAGAAGAGATATGAATCAAGATAAAAGGTTTTATAGATAAATTACTCTCACTGGACACTTTGTTAGGACACCTTTTTTGCCTTAATTCTTCGTGGCACAGATTCAACAAGGTGCTGGAAACGTTCCTCAGAGATTTTGGTCCACATTGACATGATAGCATCACACAGCTGCTGCAGATTTGTCAGATGCACATCCATGATGTGAATCTCCCGTTCCACCACATCCCAAAGGTGCTCTATTGGATTAAGATCTGGTGGCTGTGGAGGCCATTTGAGTCCAGTGAACTCACTGTCATGTTCAAGAAACCAGTTTGACATGATTTGTGCATGTTATCCTGCTGGAAGCAGCCATCAGAAGATGGGTACACTGTGGTCATAAAGGGATGGACATGGTCAGCAACAATACTCAGGTAGGCTGTGGCATTTAAATGATGCTCAGATGCTAAGGGGCCCAAAGTGTGCCAAGAAAATATCCCCCACACCATTACACCACCAGCAGCCTGAACTCTTGATACAACGCAGGATGGATCTATGCTTCCGTGTTGTTTATGCCAAATTCTGACCCTACCATCTGAATGTCGCAGCAAAAATTGAGATTCCTCAGACCAGCCAATGTGTTTCCAGTCTTTTATTGTCCAATTTGGTGAGCCAGTGCAAATTGTAGCCTCAGTTTCCTTTTCTAAGCTGACAGGTGTGGCACCCGGTGTGGTCTTCTGCTGCTGTAGCCCATCTGCTTCAAGGTTTGACAAGTGGTTATTTGAGTTACTGTTGCCTTCCTGTCACCTCGAAGCAGTCTGGCCATTCTCCTCTGACCTCTGACATCAACAAAGCATTGTCACCCAGACTAACTACTTTCTTCCCCATTCTGATGCTCAGTTTGAACTTCAGCAGGTTGCCTTGACCATGTTTGCATGCAGTGAGTTGCTGCCATGTGATTGGCTGATTAGATATTTGCTAAACGACCAGTTGAACAGGTGTACCTAATAAAGTGGCTGGTGAGTGTATTTTGTGCAGTACATACATTTGGAAATAATGTAAAATACTTCATTGTAGCAAAGGGCTGCAACTATTAATATGCTAATACTGTTTATTTAAATTAATTGATTTAATGGTTTTAAGTGTCAAAGACTCAGCATTATTATTAGTATTATTAGTCAATAACGAGCACAAAGACACAGAGAAAGAAAGCAGCTCCTCGCATAAGACAACCTGGTACCAACATCAGTTTTCACATATAATTTATAAATGAACAAAAATATAAAACATTTTCTATCCATGACTAATTGATACAGATACACAAACACCTGGATCAGTGCTGTACTGACAGCTGCTGTCAGTGTTGGAGAGCAGCTCCAGTGGATTGACTGTTCACCTTTAAAAGGGTGAAGTGGCCGAAGAGTGTATGTTGTGGATGAAACACAAAGAGTCAGTACATAAAGAAAAAGACCCGTAATTCATTTATTATAATTTTTTTCATCACCTCAGTACTTATTTCATTTATTATTCATGTATCTCATGACTTATCCATGGACTTGAGTCGATGTTTTATATTTTATTTATTGCTTGTTGGCAGGTTTACTTGTGTAATTTGGTCACACATGGTCCTCCACAGAGGCCTCAATCTATCATAAAGATGACTGTAAAGGTAACCAAAAATCTGCTCCTAATGAAACGATGGGTAAATTAAATGAGGCGGCTTTAACCTCCACTAAATCCCGCACTGTGATTGAATTTCCCCGGTGGGCTTTTACTTAGAGCATACCAATCGATAAGGTAAAGTAATTCTTGCCTCCAGTGCAACTGCTTTGGCTTACTATTGCGGCGGAATTGCCCTTTAACGCTTCCACCAATCGGAATCGTCCAAGCAGATGCATTCTAGACTTGAGAACGTTGCTCGTCCAATCAGTGACCAGCTTTCGCTGCCTGACTGCGCTCGTGTCCACTGTGTTTTTTCTTCTCTCTCTCTCTCTCTCTCTCTCTCTCTCTCTCTCTCTCTGAACATTAGACACAGCTCGACTTTTCACGGAGCAAAGTTACACAGCGGCGAAATGTGTTTGAAAATAGGAAATGCTGTAGACATCACGGCGGTGACATTCGCCGACAGATGAGATAAAACATCGATTTGTGTGTTGGGGAACAGAGGAGCTGTTTGTTTTTCTGCCTTTCTGGCTCAAGGTCCATGTGTGTTTTTTCTTCGGATTTTGACTGGTGAGTGAACACCATTTTTAACGGCTATGAAATTTCCAACGAGGATAGCTACCTACATGAAGCTAAATTATTCCATTCATACCAGGTGAAGGCTGTAAAAATGCGTAGTGACAGGCTGTCTGGCGGGTATGGAGAGCTGTAGGTGGCCGCTGGTATGTCACGGTGTGTTTGAACGCCAGCGGGTCATTCACCTGGTGGTTTGCCTTCCTGCTTCGGGTGCATTTATTTATTTATTTTTTGCAGACGAGATGAAGAGAGGCCAGATGTTTGTGGTTGCTGGGCCTGCGCTCTGCAACCGTACAATAATCCTATTTATACAAACACACGCACAAGAGTGACAATGGTGACCTGTTTAAAATGGACCCACCACTATCCAGCTGGATC
Source organism: Paratilapia polleni (assembly GCA_015106735.1). Classification (NCBI taxonomy): domain Eukaryota; kingdom Metazoa; phylum Chordata; class Actinopteri; order Cichliformes; family Cichlidae; genus Paratilapia; species Paratilapia polleni. Next base: position 6,286 of record VUQI01009682.1, read on the forward strand.
AACATATTTTTGTACAGCTCGGCAATTCACAATGAAGCAGCGCGATTCAACATAAACGTTTGAGACAGTCATTTCACATTTGTAAACAGTGATGGGAAACAATGCAGCATAGAGTAGGATGACAGATCCTTACGAACTAAATGTGGGACAAACAGTTTGTTTTTGTGGGACTGTCAAGACTACCTCCTTACTATAGCTAGGAGACAGTCTGAAATGTTTATATGTTATATAATAAACATATTATATGTTATTAAACGTTGGTACTAAGGGGCCCAAAGTGTGCCAAGAAAAAATTCCCACCACTACCAGTAGATTGCAATTTGTGAAATACTCAGACCAGCCAGTCTGTCACCAGCAGCCATGCCACGTTCAAAATTACTTAAATCACCTTTCTTCCCCATTCCGATGCCGACGCCTAAATGCGTTGAATTGCTGCCATGTGATTGGCTGATTACGTATTTGCGTTAACAAGCAGTTGAACAAGTGTACCTAAAAAAGTGTCCGTTGAGTGTACATTCACTGTTGTAAACTAGAGACGATCAGTATGTAAAAACAGGGGGGCAGGGGATATAAATGCTAACACAGTTAAATAAACTGAGAAAAAAAACAAATCCAGAGAATTCAGGTAAGCAGTAATGCATCACCCAGAGTTCATGAATAACATTTCTTGCCACTGAGGAAAGCCTATCATTGTGGTAAAGAATAAAGAGAGCAAAAGAAATGGCTCATAAAATGAATGTACACAAAGAGATTCAGTGGTGAGTGACAAATTGTGAGTGTCTTTGCTGCAACATATTAACATAAACCTGAGTTTAGGGAAAACGTAGGAGGTGTTGTCAGAGTCAAGCTTTTATCTTTGACAGGAAGTCAGTGTTATCTCCTGAGAATAGTAAGGAGGAGGTGACACAGGTTTGGGGTTTCCTGACAATCTTCTGCTCAAAGGTGTCAGAAGTGTTGCTAGCCTACTGACTGAGCACAGCTCATTATTTTCTTCTTACTATAGGCTTGTTTGTGGCTTGTTTGTGATAAGTGATCACAGCGGCCTTCCAAGGTCGGTTTTCAGATATATCAGAGTAGACATCCATGAGCAGTCTTTGCAGAAACCAATTTGACCTTTTTTCTTGTTTTTTTTTTTTTTACCTGTGTCTAGCCATGCAGAAAGATTTGCCTGAGTTTTCAGATAGCTGCCTGTGTGTTTGCCTCCACTCGAGTGCAGTGAAGGAGAACTGTTTGTTTGTGGTTTTCAAAGCATTAAAAAACGATTCTACACACAAATTCTAGTGTTTCACTAAAAGTCATTCTGAAAAAATACTTGGAGTTGCTGTTCTTCTTATACGTTTCAGTGCTTAGAGTACCATTAAATAAGCAGTAATCAAAATGGTTCTCATTTATTGCCACTCATTTGGGAGAATTTGCTGCCCTTCTTTGTCTTAACGGAAGGAAACTGAATATGTATGTAAACACACACACACACACATATATATATATATGTGTGTGTGTGTGTGTATGTCTGTTTAATTGGTAATGTAAAGCCTGGACAGCCTTTAAGATAGAAAATATGCTTTTTCATAATTTGTCTGATCCAGCCTTTTAAATCTGTTGAGGGGGGGAAAGCAGCAAGGCTCAGTGCTCTGCCCTAATTCTCTGCAGACTCCAAGTGGCTTAATCTCTGCATCAAAATGCATTAGAATTACATGTGAAGCTTATGGTTACTGCTAGACTTAGCATGGCTTAAGACAGCACATAAGCATCATAGCCCAGCCCTGATGTCCTCATTTCCAGCTGTTTTTACTTTTAGCTTTGATTGCCTGGGAGAATTATTTTTTCCAGGCAGCTTCCTCCAGCCCAGAGAGGGCACTGCTCCCCACGTGGCATCCAGATGTTTGGGATCCCTCCATATCCAGTCTGAGTGAGAAACATGCCAAAATATCTCTGAGAGAAATGAAGTAATATTTCAAATATACTTTTGCAAGAAGCCACAGTTTCATTGGCTTTAACTCTGACATTTACTCAGGTCAATACTGATGCAGTGCTTTTTACAAGCTTTTGTTTTTTTAGTGTGCTAATAAGAGGAATTAGACACAGGCTCGTGAAACTGCTCGTGTGCACATTGCAGAATAGAAATGGGGAAGTTGCAGGATGTCTGAATTGGTCAATAGTAATATGAGCTTTAACAAATTGCTTTGCGTTTCAGTGTGGCAGAAACTGTCAGTGAGAATAAAACCATGAGGGAGCTGTAATTAGTGGCTTCAGATATATTGCCTGAGTGTGTGTCTGTGTTGCATGCTGCAGTGAACTTTGATACGGCTTTAACAGTCAGTGGCTCCCCAGAGGGGCAATGCAAAATAGATGCTTTGAGAACAAAAACTGGATGCATTTCAGCTCCTCTGAAAGTGTGTGTGTGTGTGTGTGTGTGTGCAAGTGGTCTTGGCAAAATGACGGCCACCACACTGCTCATAACTCACTCACTCAGGGCTAATGTTGGAGTTATTTATTGGAAATTTCTAATATGATAATCATGCCTTTTAAGACTCGGGAAAGTGTGAAATCAGGCTGAGAAAATACACTCTCCTACTGAAGTGCTTTACAGACATGGAGAAACATATTCTCTTTGGTTATAAGTTGACTCTGGTGGAGGTTTTTCTGAGGTTTATGGCATGTCCTTCTCATGTCTTAGGTAGGAACCATGGATAAAACGCGTAGTTGGCTGTGGAGTGCAGCAGGCCTGGATCCTGCTCTCCGACAACAGGGCCTAGGACCTGCAGAGGAGTGAGGAGTCCTCCCAGACACCACCCTCCTGCGCCCCATCAGGACTTCTTCTGGATCACTTCTAGCTCTCAGTCTTGCTCTCATCCTCATCTACCTGACTGTCTGGCCAAGTCTGACTGACCTCAGCTGACATTTAAGACGTGTGATTCCCTTCACCAGCCTCCCTCACCTGGCTTTGAATATAATTGTACGTCCTTCTGACTCCCAAACACACCCACCCACAATGAGGAGCACCAGATCGAACCTGCTGCTGGGCTGCGTACTCCTTTGCTCCATCTCCCTGCTCTACCTGGGTATGAGCGGGATAGACTGTCCTCCAAAAAGCCATCGCCGCCGATGGATGGAGCTCACTTTGGGCTCAGGCAATCAGAGCCTGTCCATGGCTGAACACTTCCCTGAAGACACCCCCATCATCTTCATCGGGGGCTTCCCCAGGAGCGGCACGACTCTGATGCGCGTCATGCTGGATGCCCACAATGCCGTGCGGTGTGGGGAAGAGACCCGAGTGATTCCCCGCCTCTTGACCATGAGGGCCACCTGGAGCCGCTCTGTTAAGGAGAGGATACGACTGGATGAAGCCGGCGTCACTGACCAGGTGTTGGACTCGGCTGTGCGAGCGTTCCTGTTAGAGGTGGGTTGGTCAGTCTGCTTTGGAGATCCTGAAACACAGAATGTTTGAATGTTGAAGAAGTGTGTGTGAGAGACAGGGTCACATGTTTGTATTCATACATCCCAAATAATTCTAATATATGTGAAAAATGATTAACAAATTCTCACATTTCAGAAGCTATAGTTCATTTTTGAGTTTTCCTCAGCACTGAAATGTTTAGCCTGTTTAACCTGCAGGAGATTGTAAAAGCGCCTTTTTATTTTTACTTTCATTCAGTTCAGTTTAATTTATATAGCACCACTCCACAGGAACAGCAGTCTCAAGGTGCTTTATATTGTGAGTTAAAGAGAGGGGGAGAGAACCCAGACAATCAGATAATCCCGTATGACCAAGCACTTGGTGATGGTGGGAAGGAAAAACTTCTTTTAACAGGATGAGACCTCCAACTGAACCAGGCTCAGGGAGGTGCAGCCATCTGTCACAACTTGTTTGGGGTGAGAGGAAAGAGAAAAGAGGAGCATCGAGAGGCCATGAACAATGAACAATACAAAACACCAACTACAGGAAAGGGGAGGAAAAAAGTTAATGACAAGCAGTTGTGGCCTATAAATGCACGGGGAATGAAAAGTGGGAAGTAGAGAAGAAATGCTCAGTGTATTGTGGGAAGTCCCCCCCAGCAGAATAACTGAAGGATGGTTCAGGGTCACTTGATCCAGCTCTGACTACAAGCTTTATCAAAAAGGAAAGTTTGAAGCCTAATCTAAAAAGTAGAGAGGGTGTCTATCCTTCATGTAGATAGTAATTTATTGATGACGCTGTCACAGATGATGAGCTAAAAGAGGTGATTTAAAAATGCTAACACCCCCTCTCCATTTCATATTGAAATGTTGTTTAATTCACTGTTTCATTGTGAATATTTTACACTCTGTTTCATTGTAAAATGAAAATATTCACTGTTTTTTGTGTGTGTTCCAGGTGATAGTTGGTCACGGGGAGCCTGCGCCTCGCCTTTGCAACAAGGACCCGTTTGCGTTGAAGTCTCTCTCTTATCTTTCTCACATTTTCCCGAAAGCCAAATTTGTGCTCATGCTACGAGATGGAAGGGCAACCGTGCACTCCATGATATCACGCAAGGTATATTTAGTTTGTTTTCTCATTCGCGCTGAAACCAGACAGACTTCCTCTCAGGCAGATTGTTCTTCAAGCAGCCACAAGACACACACACTGTTGCCACATTATAACCAAATAAACTTTCTATCTCTGTGTTTTTCCTGTCGTGACTCCTGTGGTGATCCCCTCACTCTTCCTCTTTTCACAGGTGACCATCTCTGGTTTCGACCTGACCAGCTACAGGGACTCTCTGACCAAGTGGAGCAGTGCAGTGGAGACCATGTTCAGCCAGTGTCAGGTGGCCGGGGAAGCCAGATGTCTGCCCGTTCGCTATGAGCAACTTGTTCTCCATCCAGAGGACGAAATGAGGAAGTTGCTACACTTCCTGGAGCTGCCGTGGGACCCGTCGGTGCTGCACCACGAAGAGCTGATTGGAAAGGCTGGTGGTGTGTCTCTATCCAAGTGAGTGTTTCAAATGTGTGTGTGCCAAGCTTACTTACTAACTTTAGTGATAGCTAACTGTTTAGATAGTTTTAGTTTTATGTTGTCAAGTTTTCAGATATATCTGCCTTTGAAACTTTTTTCAAATGGATTTTCAAATGAAAGCACATTTGCTTCTATTGTGGCTCTGCCAAATGTTTCAGAAATAGATATCTCAAAACCTCAACATAATAAACAGCACAGTAAACTGAAACTCTCTGCATGATAAGATACCCACAAGGGTTCATTTTGAATCTGTAAAAGTAATTCCTAATTTGTATGCATGCAACGACAGATTAAATGACCTTTTAATGCAAATGCACACTTAGCATTTTTACCTGCAGTTCTGTTTAGAAATGTTTTTAATTTATTTTGGTAATAAAGTGTAGAAAATTGTGTAGCAGAGGGGGGTTTCTGTTTCTTGGTTCCACTTTTATCAGGACGAACAGATTGTTGTGTTTAATTTCAGACTCAGAGACTGAAGTGCCCTATTCAGAAAGGGCTATAGCGTATAAGATATCCAATTTCAATTCAATTTCAGTTTTATTTATATATCACCAAATCCCAACAACAGTTGCATCAAGGAGCTTTATACTGTAAGGTAAAGAACATACAGTATTAGAGAGAGAGGACCCCAACAATCAGATGGCCCCCTATGAGCAAGCACTTGGCAACAATGGGAAGGAAAAACTCCCTTTTAACAGGAAGAAAACTCCAGCAGAACCAAGCTTAGGGAGGGGCAGCCATCTGCCATGACCAGATGGGGGTGAGGGGAAACAGATGAGGAAAAAACCCCAACTCCATAGCGCTGAGGGAGGGTGTAAGAAAAGGTATATACTGACGCTTATCTCACAGCCATACTGCTCACCAGTGGTCAGTACCATCTCAGCTTCGCCACCTGACATCCCTCTCACTCATAGCAGAGATCATCATACTTAAGTTCACGTCATTGTTGCACATTAGTAATTTTCTTGTTAGATTTAGTGCCTTTTCATTCCCCTTTTATCAAAATATTATAACTTATATTTTTAAGCAAATAATCTTTGGAAACTATTGCTCCATGGTCTTGCTCTCCGGCACAGGCACAGCTCTCTCTCTCCTCTGTTCAAAGTGACAGAGAGCAGCAACCACACCCAGACAGAGGCTTTGTACCATGTGAGGGGAGAAGTATGCTGAATATTCAGTTTATTAAAAAATGAAGACCCAAGAGGTCAGGCTTTGGTTTTCTAGTTTTGTAGGACGTGCTGTCTGACCACATGGGAAACCAAAAGTGTTTCAGTTGTTTCAAACAGCCACGCAAGTAGACGAAATGAAAATCAGACCATCAAAGACAGAGTAGAGATGTAAGATTGTTTCTTAAAAAAGGGGGTAAGATTTCTGCTTCTGGAATAATTAATCAAAGCAGAAAGTCTTCTAACTGCCTCATTGTCTGCTGAATGTGTTCCTATTATTAAGCTTAGGCCATATATGCGGTGCACATGCACGATAGAGATCTTAAACTGTTTATTCCTCCTGTGAATTCACACCGTGCTGGCTTTGAGGAGCAGCTATAATTTCAGGATAAAAAGTGTTATTTCTTTCAGGCTGCTGAAAGGCAGCTGTGATTCTCACACACTCACACAGTCAGTCAGCTAACCAGGTTTTGCTTACGCACCTCTGACATCATTTATTCAATAATTATAAATGGAAATATAATCGTTTGATCATGATAAAATGCATACAGAATAAATATTAGGAAACAACAAGTCATGCTGAAAGTAAATATTCTTATACTGCAACACGTCAGCAACTTCCAAGAGTGTTTCTTCATTGAACAATCACTCATCTTGGATATTGACTTCTAGCAAATAAGTAGCACAACTTGAAGTCGAAATGATGGTCCAAGATTAAGAAAGGTGACAGCTGGGCTGTTTATGGTACAGTGCTGCAAATGCTGTGCTCCTCATTAATAACAGTACAATTGAAATACAGTTTTGTATAATGTAATTTTAAGTGTTCAAAATCAGTGCATTAATTTGGCCAGTATTTTCTTCATGTCTGTCCTGTATCTGAGTTAAAGAGAGGTGACATGGGAAAAATAAAACTGTATTGATCACACTTAAAGAAATTATTTTTTTTACTTGTTCTGTCTGTAAGGAAGGTTTCAAAGTGCAGACTGACCTCAGCTAATTCAGTCCTAAATGCTGCAGGTCTTATAGGTTTTGTATTGTAACCTATTTTCTCTGTTTCTTAAGATGACAATGCAGACACAGCAGGGTGCAGAACAATGTGAAAATGTGTGGTGATTAAGTGTGAAGAGTGTGTGTGTGAGACCACAGGGAGTCAAAACTAAAGACTTAAAGAACAGGAAATCACGTGACTCTGAAACCTTAATGTCTTCTGAAGTTGAAACTCAATTATTTTGTCATTTTATTTTAAAAAATGCTTTACAAACAGCTTTCTTTTGGTTCAGCTGATTGTCTAAAGGATATTCAGTTTACTAGCATACAAAGATTAAAACGTGTGGGCTTTTAGTTTCTTTTGCATTATTGATGAAGTGATTATATTATTATCAAAACTACTGCAGATTTTTTTCCCTGAGAGTTTCGGGTTTAGTTTTAAGGGGATTTCTCTGTATGTTTCTCTGATTGTTGACCTTTCAGGCTTTACCTCAGATTTTTTGGTTTTGTGTTTGCCCTGCTAAGAGAGTTCTCTTATAAGTTTGTTTTATACTCCTTTTAGTCACGTATTTCTAATCAGTCTGTCTGTATGGGCCAACGTGTGGCGTTTTGAAAGCAACTTGATTGTGGTGCAACATAGTGAGAGAGAAAAAATGAGATCTGGGATTTATACTAAAGCTGATTTTTACCACTGAACTTTTAACCTTGTAAAGCCTGAACCATGAAAGAATTGCCAGAAAATTCTAATTTATTGAAACTGGAGTGTTTATTGAACCTTCTGATAAATTAAAAAAGAAAAATTAAATATTAATTTGCATATATGAGTTTTAATTTGTATCATTTTTGCTGCATCCGGGATTTTTGTGTAATGTATTGCTCACAGTTTGTTTATCTTAAACAAACAAAAACAGATCAGGTTTTTCCAGGAAAAGAAAAATCACACTGATGTAGAGATCTCAAAAACTCATGTATCAAATATGATACACCTGGCGTTACAGGGTTAAAAGGCTGACAATACAGTGTAACTGCACCATGTGATTCTGGGCAATTTAAAAACAAAACGTTATACCATCTAAAACAGGACTGTAGCCAGCAGTTTTAAAATGTGCGAGCATGATTCCAACTCAAAACAGGCAACATCAAAGCACGTTTGTTCATTTTTATTTAAATGTTTGCCTTCCCTTATTTAAAATCCAGCACAGGTTGTGAGACACGTACTTAAGTTCGATGAGCCCGCCAGGATGTCGGAGTATTCATTTAAATCTGCCAAACCTTTCAAGATCAAGTACAGCTTTCAGGACTCCCACAGTAGATTTTTAATTTGTGTTGCTCCACTTGTTTGCTGTGATTCAAGTAGAGGATTTCTCTGCAGTGCAGAAGCTCGGGGGAATTTGGTGGGAGTCTGGCTGCTAAACCCAAACCTGGCGTGCATTCGAAGGAATTAGGCCACATTCTGAGAGAATTAGCACCCTCATTTTGGTTAGTTATGCAACGGTCTGCGCCGTATTAGTCACCCAAATGTTTAAAGTTAAAATAACAAAATGTGGCTGAAACAGGGTGTACACGTTAATTAAACCAGGGTGAGTTGTATGGACGATTTAAAGTTACCAGATTTCTTTTAATTTACTCTCCATCCTTGTCTGCGATTCTTTGTTAAGCTCTTTATCATTTTGTGTTGATATAGTAAGTAATATATAAAATACGACATGTTATTATTCATATTTAGCATATTTTTGTCATAACTAAATTTAAAATATGGTAAAGAACTAAACTGTTTAGGAATTTCTTGATAATTGTGTTTTTCATTAGATTATGACACAAATGCACACAGAAAAGGGAAATGCGTGTAGTAATGTGATTATTTTATTCTTTAATTAATTTGCTTTCATTTTGGAATCATTATTCCAAAATAATAATAATTAATAATAAAGTAATTATTTCTATAGAGGTATTGTCTCTCTTTAAAACGTGCATGCTCACACATATAAATTGGGTGTTTGGTTGTCTGCAGGGTTGAGCGTTCGACAGACCAGGTGATGAAGCCGGTGAACACAGAGGCCCTCTCCAAGTGGGTGGGGCAGATTCCCCCTGATGTGGTCAGCGACATGGCTGAAATCGCTCCCATGCTGGCTCGCCTGGGCTACGATCCCCATGCCAACCCTCCTGACTACACAAAAACGGAGTCCCTGATGCCTCGGTTCAACTACTCACATGTGAGTCTAATAATCTGAGAACTGGCACTTGTTTTTTTTTATTGTGCAAACATGTTTAAAGTGCATGTTTTTCCCAGTTAAAAGTTCAAACCCTAACATGATAAATTACCATATAATCAGTGGATTCAGTTCATAGGAGTTTACGCTAAAGGAGGGTTCATTGTCTCACTGAAGGCTAATTGAGAGGAAGTGCAAATGAACATTAATTACCCGAATTAGAAAAGTTGGCATTGCAAATTGTATTTTTAAAACTAGATTGTTTTATATTTCTTGTAAACATTTTAATTTTTTTTTATTATACTCTAGGGTTGTTAAATATCAAGATATTTTTTGCTCTGTTGTTTTTTTTGTACAGTAGTAGGTGAAACTATACTAACAAGCCAGATATTTAAATGCTGGTCATACTAAGCTTGCCAAGAGAAAACAAAGAGATTTGCCTTCGAGAAAAAGGATTCAAAGGAGTCCTGCAGAAGGCTTGTGTAGGTTTTTATTAATGGGTAAATATTAGCTTTTACCTGCTGATGTTGCTTCTACTAAAGTAGATGAATGTATCACATGTGATCAGGATGTATATCCTGCTTTAATTATATAGTCTTTTTTTTTAAATACCTTACTGTGTGGCACCTCACCTAGTTTTAAATCTGGTGTCACATACAGATGAGGTTTATTTTGCTGTTTTCCCAAACACTGTGCACCTACAACCCAGAGCCCTGTACTATGAAGCAGGATTTGGGCTTATCCAGTTAACTTCAGGGTTAACCCTGGGTTTTCTATATTATCGCCATGGTAACTTATGCCACAGACCCAACTCCAGAGCAGATTATGTTCAAGACTAGAGGCCAACAGGTATGAAATGACCCCCTCCTGACCAGTCAGTTCTCCAGAAAACAGCATCACCAGTCATGGAAGACCTTTCGGACCTCTGTGCACTGATAGCTGGAGGATCTTAAGTTTTTTTTTTTTAATAGCGTCTAAAGTCTTTCTCTTTCCTTGATGAGTATTAGGAATTTTTTTGTACTATAAACCTTAATATAAATTCCTAAAACGGGCCACCTATTTTTACTTGTGTACATTTGCATGTGGTCTAAAGCTACATACACACTGGAAGCTGCCAGCTGGTCGCTTGTGGACATTCCAGGGTCCAGTTGCCTAGGTGACCCTCTAATGTATTTACTACCAGGTCATGTCTCAATCAATGGTATTCTTCACTGTCATTGGTAATCTCTTCAGTCGCTTGCCTGAAAGTTTATCGCGGGTCCCGCCCACTTCGCGTCGCCAGCAGTTTTTTTCGCCTGTAATCACTTGAAGTCACCAGACATCATTCACTTTCTATGGTCTCCAGTCGCCACGTCACTTCCAGTGTGTATGCAGCTTAAGCCTTTGAATTCTGTTTAGATATGTATTCTTTACTCTGAAACCCATAAACACCACTGGGGCTGCAGCTGAAAGAATTAAAAAAAAACAAAACAAAAAAACAAAAAAAAAACTTATGCACATCTAAATATTAATTTAATGGAATAGCAATTGTAATCTGTTGGATTCAAGCAGACTTGTCCATGTCTCCGATTGGTCAGATGCTGCCAACACCACCTCTTTCATGTGAACATGCTCGTAGCTACATTGACAAACCCTGGGTTAATTTATCGAGGTGATAACCACCCTCGTGTGACTGCTTATCCTGATTGCCGATGTTAGGGTAAATGAGCCAGATAACAGAAAGATATCCTGGGTATGTTGAACTTGCTTCATAGTACAGGCCCTAGAGCTTTTCTTTACATTACCTGGAATAGCAACATGCAAGAACGCAAATGTTTCTTTAACCTGCCAGCTCCTCAGTTCAGAGCCCATATGATGTCCAATTGCAGCCATATGAGAATATAGCACATTGGCAATAATTAATTCCTTGTTATACATGTTAGTCTTATAAATTAAATGTGTTACAAACAATCCTCTGCTATCTCAACAGTGTCTTTAACCTTAATCTTTAGTGCCATCATAAACAGTCTGGACCAATCACAGTTCTTGTGATCAGCATGTTGTTTCTCTACAATTGATGCAGCACTGATGCTGGTTACAGGTGCACATCGGCTACTACACCTACCTACATGTTTAGGCTCTAAAAGCCCTTAACACACACAGCAATTAATCCACTCTCATCAAGTATCATTTCTCACTCACTCTTAGTGGCATCCAGCTGTGCAGACAGTTTCGTGCAGCTGTCAATCAAAGCTCCACATTTAGAGGAAGCAGCTCTGACTGTTAATTTACAACCAAAAATCTGCTAAATTTTTCTCTTTCAGCCTTGATAGTTTATCCTGTAATCTGTGGACGCTGTCTTCTCTTTCCTTAGAATGTGAAAGCAGCAGATTCTCTTCACCCCAGTTAAACCTGGCTGTGCTGTTCTACGATACGGACGCACCGTAAGCATGGACTTGCAATTCAGGAGGAACTACACCTCATGGGAAAGATTTAATTGTTCTGTGTGTATTTTTGAATTGTTCATAAGACTCGTGTGCGGTGTCCATGTCTGTACACTGGTGGAGTGTTTAAAATACGGGCTCGTCAGTAGGTTTGAGGTGTAAATGTCGGTTCTTAACGTCTGGAATGGACTACCTGCTCAGGGAAGTTCTGCTTCTCGCCATCCATCGTTCCCTCCACGCTGAACCGACAGTAACACACTGCATTATGGCTCGTCCTCTCACATCCTACCTGAAAGTATTTCATCGTGTCTGTAAGTTGTTATGACCTCACCATCACAATGTGAATGTGTCCTCAGACAAAACCCTCATGTTCATGAAGCATAATGACTGTATATTTTTTGAAGACGTATGTTTATTTTCTTAATAAATTATTTTGATGTTGACCATTCAGGAATTTGAGAGCTGAAAGGATTTCTAATTGTTGTAAATTGCTGAGTATTAATAAAAAGAACCTAAATGTCTCCTCTGGTGTTTTGTTTACCAGTTTATGCAGTTACAGTCCACAGCGCCCTCTAGTGGTACCAAGTCCATTTACAGACAAGACGAGCACTCTTGTCTACA
>VUQI01009683.1:15557-27615 GCA_015106735.1 Paratilapia polleni
CCTTTTTGAAACCTTATCTTGGGGCCAACTGGATAAGCTTGAGCAATTCTTATCAGCAGAGTTATTATAGTTTTATATTTTCTCATTAGTTTTTATTTTTATTTCGTTTTGACTTTTTGTTCTTAATTCAGTTTAGTTTCAGTTTAGTTTTTATTGTTTGAAAATGTTTAGTTTTAGTTTAGTTTTTATTAGTTTCAGTGTTCGTTTTAGTCTTTTTAAGTATTATTGTATTTAGGGCAGATGCCAGAGGCAAGATTTAGGAAAATCAGTCTGGATATTACAGTATAAACATAGAACTCAGTGAAATCAGTTGACTCTCAGTCTTGTAGACATCCAAAGTCTCAGTGAACATGTCCATCAAAGCCTCATCAGCAAAGTCGTGATAACAAATTTTACCAAATTAACAAAGACTAAAACTAAAGATATTTCCTCTATATTTTTATTTTTATTTTAGTTAACTAAAATGTTTTTTCACATCTAGTTTTAGCTTTTAGTTTAGTTTTAGTTAACTATAATAACCTTGCCTCAGGCCTCTGACACCAGCCACCAACTGCACGTATAAACACCTGGCACAATTTTCAAAAGTAGCTGTTTAGAATTCATCATTAAAACATCTTTCAGTAACACCAAATTTCTGGAATGTACTTCAAAAAAAACCCCCTCAGAAATGAGTTTCTTTCCGCCCTAGATTTGCATATAATCTTCTTGGCATTTTGAACCTTATTTGTAATGCTTTCTCCCTGTTCTCCCAGAAAATCCAAGCTGTGATCACAGTGCTGGATTACGACAAGATTGGCAAGAACGATGCCATTGGGAAGATCTGGGTGGGAAGCAAGGGCACGGGGGCTGGGCTGAAACACTGGTCCGACATGCTGGCCAACCCCCGTCGCCCCATCGCCCAGTGGCATCCACTGCAGCCAGAGGAAGAGGTGGATGCCGCGCTCGCAGCCCTGACTGCCAAGAAGTAAACCCTCACCACCTCCACACCTAGCTACCCGTGCATTTCCCATCATTTCCCCAGGTCCCTGTGTATATTCCAGATGAACACCCCAACTGCACATCTGCTCCCTTCTCCACATCTTCTCCCTCCTCCACCTTCCTCTCCCACTGCCACCTTTCGAAAGATCCATTGATACCATTTGACATGATGGGAAATATAGTTTAAAAAAAAAGCATCATGTTATATAAAATCATGTCACTGAAAAAAGAAGAGAAGTTACAGGATGGACAGATGCTCAGTTGATTTCCTTTAGATCTATTTTTGTATCGGGGTTGTGGTTCCATTAATAAGAATACAGAGTAGAATATGAAGAAGGGTAAGAATGCTATATGGGAATCTGGTGATAGAGGGGATAAAACATATAACATTCACTCATGTTGTACTTCTTACCCTTTCCCTTTAGTGACACAGTTTGCTTAGAATAGCGCTTAATAATAAAACGCTTTATACTGCCATATGATAGAGAAATAACACAAGCAGGTTCATTCCTTAGGTGTATTGTGCACCATGTTCCACACCTGCCAGTTATCATAGTAGATGATTCTGTTAGTTTAAAGTACATTCCTAGAGTTGGGTAGCAAAGTAGGGATAGACACATATCCAGTTACCCACAAACACACTGCCTTTTTGATTAGTTCACCTTCCACCCATCGTCTCAGGAAAACTGAGAGGAAACTGAAACTCCATGCCTTTTTTTCTAAACGGGTTGTTATTATTCTGATACTCAAGTAGATGAGAAAAATATTCGATTCAAAATCTTTTCCAGTGACCCAAGGCTCACGACTAGTGTTAGTTTATCCATAAAATGGTGTGCAAGGGGAGAGGGAGGGAATAATGGATTTGGAATAAAAAGGGTATTTGTGTATTTTTCTTTTTCACCGTGCAAAAAGGCTGCATCTGTCGTCTGAACAACAAGCATGGAAATATCAGAGCAGGTACAACAGAGACTGATTCCAAGCACCAATGACATGATATTTACAAGGTGTCGTTTACTGCCTGCAGTCTACCACCTCCCCTCCCAACGCCTCTGATTCTGTATCTCACTTGTTCAGTGCTACTGCCATTAGTCATGGACTTGACACAAGGGTTTTACTTCAAAGGAATCCCTATAACCGTCTTACAGTCATAAAGGAGACAAGCCTTCCAAGTAACAAAATAAGCAATTTTCAACTACCAGGGACGCCTTCCAGTTAGCGGTGTTGTTCTCTTCACTTCTTTCTTTCCCCTGTTTTTCTATCTCTTTTTCCTTTTATCTATCCAGTTACTTTTTTCTATTTGACTTCAAACATTTTTATTCCTTAAGCACTTTAAATCAAAATATTACATTTAAGTACGCTGAGAAACCAGAGCTTTAATAATTTATGTTAGCAGTTACTGCTGGTTTTAATAAAAAATAAAAAAAACAGCAAGGCAGTGCATTATTAATTTTTTTTTGTTGTTGTTGTTGTTTTAGTTGCTTTCTTTTGCCTCAGCTTTTTGTGTGTGTTTTAATAGTTTGATTGCAAGGGTGTGGTCTGGAAGAAGGCACTGATCCATGTGTATTTTATACACAGATTACCAAACTGTTGAATATAATTGCACTATTGGGTATTTTTCTGTTCTGTGGTAATTAGACACTGTTCTTTGATCTGTGTAGTTTTTCTGTGATAAAATGTTGTGAGATTGAATTTTTTCTGTGGCACACGTGGCATGCCAAACAGGTCTCCTCATATAAACGGACCCCTCTTATAAGAAAAGAGAGGCATTTCAGTCCAATGCTGACCCCTCGCTCTTTAACAGAATGTTTTAGGTTCAGTATAGAGAGCCGAAGACATGACTCTGTTGCATTCGTTTCAGTCTCTCATTCATCATTTATATCATCTTTCTTCAATTCAAAAGCAAAATAATTACAGACGTTTCTAAAAGTAACTGAAACCTTTATTTATTTTGAAGTGAAAAAGTTATTACTTTAAAAGCACAGAAAAGAAATACAGCTTCAGCTCCTGTGGCATTGCAGATATTTGTATCAGTGTCACTTGTTTTGTCCAAATCCAGAAAAAAAAAAAAAAAAAACTTTATTTGTAAGTTTCTGCTGTCTAAAAACTTCTACAGTCCCACTCTCTTACATTCCCGCAAAGAATTATAGGATATTGTATTTATTTATGGCTACTAAAAACATTAGCAAATCTTGGATAACGGTCTGGTAACTCAGAAGGTTTGGATTCACTTTGGCTCTCTATATTTGTATATTAATATTCTGTGGAAGAGAAATATTGACAATGAACTAGTCTTGCTACAAAATCCAAACTCATCAGGTCTGAATAAACTGGCGAAGGCTTACCTGTTAGTTGAAGTCCTGATATACGTTGAGTGCTTGGACCCCAATACGCTTGCTGAGATAGCTAATAATAAAAATGCTGTCTGAGAGCACCAGCGGCAAAAGCTACCCATTAACTGTGTGCAATATAAGTCAATGTAAAGTAAACGCAGTCAGCTTTTTAGACATTACCACAGCTTTTTGGGAATCTAATGAATGTTGGAAATTTTATTTTATTTTTTTAATGACCATAGACCAGATTTCTGTTTTTCATCTCACATCATTTTTTTACTTCAGTTAATGAAAACAACACTAAGGAAAAGGCAACATGGAAGCAATCAAGCAACCCATTGGTGTGTAGTTTTGCCTATATACATAGTTCATACACATTGATACTGCATGTTTATACAAAATACTGTACATAAGAGCATGTTTTAGAGACGAAGCAAAAATATCTCGTGTACGTAAATGGGTGTCATTTGTCATTTTAATAACACAGCGAAGGGAAAAACGATGCACTGTATATTTTCTAAATGAAACAAATGTGTATTTATTTTCCATGAGGGTCATTGGAGAGAATGTCATACAGATATTAGAGTAATATTACTAATAAGAACCTTTCCACGCCTGAAATTCTTAAGCAAGTGTGTCGTCCAGTACTGTGTGTGAGTTCATGTAGGATGAAAATGTAGCCGCATGCTTGCTATCTAATTCCTTGTGATCAGACTTTTTTATTTGATACCATTTATCTGCCATCTGTTTTGTTTCAGCACCTTTCTGAAGGCCAATATTTGACATATTTCTGAATTTTTGTGCTATTGCTTATTATTTATTTATTTATTTTTATTTTAAAAAAAAAATGTATTTAGAGTTTTTAATGTTTGTGATAGGGGATCTCCAAGTCTAAGAGATTACTAGTTTCTAATTGCAGATTTGACACAGTGCGATTCTGAAATAACTTATTAGAAAAGACTGAATAATTCTGCAATTTGTAGGTGGATTGTAGGAGTCAGTTTTCTGCCAGTACTGACCAAGAGAGATGTCAGTTGGATCATATCTTTATATAAAATACATTTCCAGGGGCCAAAAGATGAATAGTTCCATTCCAGTGAACAAAAATGACTTGGAATCCCTTTTTATCTCTTTCTTTACTTGGAAGTTTTTATTTTTCTCTTCTATTTAAATGACCTGAAACACTTCACGGCTGTGTCTCTTTTACTGTGTTTATTATACAATACGTGTACGTGTATACAGGATAAACGAATAAGATAAAACTAAAGCCATAAAACTCAAGCACTAACTCTTTAGAGCTCAGCTGAGTAGCTAGAGTTTATTTATGAAGAAAAAAAATCTGACATGTCATCATTTTCCTTGGCCAGTGTTTCTCTTTTACATTCCTTTCAGAGGTCTTTGTTCATCAAGAGGGCAAAATCCATTTTAATGTATATGTGAGCATTGAGAACAGTTGTGAGTTTAGTAGAGTGAGTGTGTCTTTTTCTACTTTCAGAGCTGTTGATGTCCTTGTTTCATAGGGGTAGCTGATTTTCCAGTATTGTGATTAGTAATGTATATGCCTTGTTTTGATAGTATAAATAATAGATATGATATCACAATAGGTTCTCAATAATAATGCTAAAATTATATATACGAGAGCGTGTTCTATTCTTGGGCTGAGTGCAATTTATGAACCAAACTGGGTCACTCTTCTAGTTTCTCTTCTTCCAGTTTAGCAGAGTTTAGAATGTACTGGTGACTACATGTACAATTAATAACAAGTTGGTTTGTTATTAGCTCACGCTGATGTTTCTTTTAATGGTTCTTGTTGGTTTATTTTTAGGAAACTGCTCAAGCAACAAAAATTAAAGCAAAAACTGAGAAACTTAACAGTGGAACCCAAGTTTTAAGCCTGAATCCCTCCCATAGAACTATGCATAGAGTTATTATTTCCACAGGTACACGGCAGAAAAACAAAAAACAAATATGCTTTATGTCATGCACATGAAATGAAACTAAAGAAATAGTTTTACACTTTGGAAAATGGCTTGCCATCTTGCAGAGAGTTTGAAAAAAAGACCAATTCCACACTCTACATTAGATATGAAGCTCACGTATTTAGTCAGCCTGCCAACACCTCTACTGCTCAAACCAGTCTTGTTTGGCAAATTCATGAAAAGACTGCAGGAAGTCAGTTGTTGCTGTACAAAAAATAGTGCACTGTTTGTAGGTTTGTTTGTTTTGGGGTTTTTTTTCATTTCTGTTTGTGTACATATTAAACAGTTGATATATTATGTGTTAATTAGTGAGCTTTAGTGGTGCTAGTAGGTCTATTTTCTCACTTTGAATAGGATCAGGTCAGCAATTTACCTCTTTTCCCAGTCTTTGTGCTGAGCTTCATATTTAAAAAAAAAAAATACACAAGAGGGTGCAATTCTGGGCAAGAAAGTGAATGAGCAAATTTTCCAAGTGTGGAACTATTCCTTTAAGTTCACCTCAATTCTTCTGAAGCAAACTGCCACATCTGTTCTGGCAACAATCTTCAATGTGTTGCAAGATGCTGCACATTGTCTAATGCAATATAATTTTTACTCACTGTCCCGTTAACGCTATAGACTGTGACCAAATGATGCACTGAGAGTAACTTAAATATAAGATTTTAGTGCATTTCTAAAAATACTGCCACTACCTGATTACAGTTGCCTGCACTCATCACCACTGTTTGAATCTGCAAAGCCCAAATAACAGTTCATGCAGAGCAGTGACAAAACACTTAAGATGATGAGGCAAAGGTTATTACAGGTAAACTTATAGCACATTTTAGAGATGTATTTTTGTTTTTACTGCTCGAGTCTCCACAGTCGCATGACTACCGGACAAGTTCTATGGGGGACTGGGAGCTGTGTGTTCTTGGGTGTATGGGATAAACAGATGAGGGGTATGCCCTTTAGCAGACATGGTGCAAAAAGCACCAGCACAGCACTGGATTATACAATATACAGTACAGGTCTGCATGCATGGGACACATTACTCATTCGTAAATGTGCATCTTTGTGCGTTTGACTGTAATGCTCAAACAACGAACTTGGTCATATTTTAAATCTGGAGATTAATCTGTTCTCTTACTGGCTGTGTACATGTATAATACCTTTATGCACAACCGCATCTGAAACTGTGTGCTGTTTCAGCTGTGCAGACAGCTTTAGAGCACCGTTCACACAGTTGTGGCTCGTTTGTTTTGTTAGATTTTTTTGAAAACGCTGGGATTTAAAAAGGGAAACCATCCAAAGTTCAGTAGGTCTTTTACCACCTTGTCAAACTGTGTCGAGAAGCCTCTCAGCGGGTAAAAAAAACGCCACTTTGAAACATGATGTCTTGTCTCCTCTATTACTCGCTGTATTTCTCCTTTGTATTCTTGTGCGCATGTGTAATCACCTCTTCTGTTGTTTTATTTATTTATTTTTTTTGTGATGTATACCTCTAATGTAGAATGTAGAGATGTGCCACCAAACTCTTCCACATTTGCTTTCTCTTTGTGTCTTTGTCTCGTTTATGTGTAACCGACTATGTACCATCAATATCATGATGCTGAATAGGAAGCAGGCTCACTGATTTCTCCACTGGAACTGCTTTTGCTGAGCTTAAAGAACGCCGGCCTTCATGTTTACAACATGGACATACTGTATACTGCCAAACATGCAGGAGCGTACCAAACTCCCCTCTTGAGCGCTTAGTCCTCCAACCCTCATCCCTGATGCAACTGTATTCTTAAGACTCGTTTTTCTTTTTTTCCCCACCTCTTTCTCTTCATCCTCTTTTAAAGCATCAGAGGACAGTCAGGTTGTGTCCTCTAGCCGTGTTTCTTCGTGTCTAGTGTCGTGGTGCGCGTGTTCATGTCAGTACTTGTGCCTACTGTGGATCGCATGCTTTAGCCCTTGACTGGACACAAACGTTGCTCACAAACTCCTCTTGACCCTTATGTGGACAAACGTTGGGGATCCTTATAAAGTTATCAAGGGAACCAAATAACTTATTACAAATTTATCATATGTGTTAACAGTTCTGTAAAAACAAATAGGAAATAAAGGCCTTTTAATTACCATGACTTGTTTGTGTTTAATATGCAATCTCTCTGCCTCTGTTGCATCATGAATTAATGTCACCAAAAAAAAAAAAAAACATTTCCATCCTTTTACCATTTATTAAGCAGAGTGAATTAACCAATGTGTGCATATTAAGCTGTCACTCAGAACATTTCAGACTGTTTAATATATGATCCTGCTTAAATCAGTATATCTACAGCACATGTAGAAGTAGCAGAATCATACTGCAGCTTATTTATAGTTCAGTTAGTGGATGTGAGCAAACATAACACTGGTGATACAGCATGTGGCATGGCTGGACTCCAAAACCATCACATGGTTCAAGGAATACATGAAACACCGAGGTCAACTTGCCCATTAAGTGAAGAGAAGACAGATACCAAAATCCTTGATGTGTCTGTCACACCGTTTACAATACAGAAGGAGTTTTAATGCAGTTTAATTTTAAATGTGAAGCTTAGTCTGACCGTTTATAAATTAGATACAATTTATTAAACACAATTTTAGCTGAACTGACAATCTCTAAACTTTATTGCATTGTGGCTTTGGTTCATAAGGAACCATTAGAAATACTAAGTGCTTCCATATTTTTTATTTCTGTGGTAAATAAACTAATGAAAGTCCGAATGTTTCAAACATTTTGTGCATCACAAGTATTGAAAAAACATTTCATTGCAGCAAACATAACTTCCAAAACAGAAGCTCAACAAAGTTCTGATTTTTTTTAAAGACCTATAGTATTGGATTGGATTATAGCTAGGTGTGCCTTATAAACTGGCAACTACCTCTTTGAACACCTGCAGTCAAATTAAAATGTGAGAATCACCGCAGAATGAACGGTGCCGATCACAGTTTATATTTCAAAACTTTGGTTTTTGCTGATATTTAACACCACGCAAATATTGTGAAAACTAAAGTGTCAGAAGTGATTTACAGAGCAATGACTAAAATGAATGATTTTGGTATTTGTATTTTCATCGCCTAACAATAACAAGGCCAACAGGTTGACCAAAAAAATAATCAGTGTATTCCTTTGAAACAAAACTGATTAGGCTAAACGAATACATCCATAAATAAATAAATATACAAAACATAATATACGACATTTTCATTTAAACCCGGAGAGTCTCTCTCTCTCTCTCTGCAGGCATTCATTTGTTTTAAAAATGAGATACTAGCTCAACAAAAATATCCTCTGGGAAGAACATGCATTTAGAAAAGCACGGTGGGCTGAAAACACGCAAAGAAAAATATGACAAACATAAATCAGCTTCTCTTAGAAATTGTACCATTCTGAATGTGTCACTGGGCTGCTAACGACAGCAGCACCATTAACCCTCTTCTAAGGCCTTTCAGGCCTATTGTACAGTCTCCTTTAAAAAGTCAAAATAAACATGTAACATTTTTGCATGCTAGGTAAACAAAAAGCAAATGTCTAGTAGCAAAATGTAATTTTCAAAATGCTAAAAATTGGACTGAAATGTTTATCTGACCAGCTGGAATTGTGGTTTTTCCAAAGGTTTGTTATGTGCAATATGTTTGCATATCCCTGTGCCCTAATACATTAGACCATAAGCTGCATTAGTAAGCTGTAGAAAAACACCCACAGGTTTCCAAAGAGAAATCTGGGAGAACACAGAGAAATCCACATTTGAGAGGCACTGAATTGTGGCAAGCAGAAACAGCTGAGTGACAAACCTGAGAAAGTTGTCAATCAAAGCAAACACAACCCAAAACATGCATCTTACTAGGCTTCACTATCTTTAGCCTATAGTGAAAATATGTCAGACTTATTTGTGTTAAGTTTTTCTATTTTGTTGTATTTTTAAGCTCAAATGTGAAAATAAAGGAGAGAAGCTGGAGGTTCATCCCACAGTTCAATACAGTCTAAGTCAGTGATTGGCCTGTCTCTTTTTTTATCATTAAAATTATATTAAAACACTATTATGCAGTGCACAAGTAGTAACCAAAGTAAAAGTGTCCATCTGATGTGTTGGTATATTATATTAAGTACAGTCTCAAACTCCTGCATTTGTTTGAACTGGACTTGAAATGTCATCCAAACAGTACATCTGGTCCCTATTTTGTACATGCGAGAAATATTCTAAAAAGAAAAAAAAACCCCATTATATACTGAAGAAGAAATAAACTGTTATAGTAACTTAATTTTACTATTGGTGAAATGTGATGGAAACTTATTAACACGTCTCTTTGGATCTGTCCTAACAGGAATTATTAGGATCTGTTTCTGAAAACGCAACCAAACTGGCCTATCACTGTACAGTAACTCAGAGAGGAGTCAAAACCTGGGACCTTGTGGATAATTACACTGCCATATCAGGGTTGGAGCATCCACAGACACACAACAGGAGCGTCAGACACCTTTTTCATTTGGACAGTTTGCTGATGACTCGAATGAGAGCCCCATTTTCATCCTTTAGTCTCTGGTTGTCTGACTTGAGCTCTGTTAAGACCTAGGACAACAGAGGGAAAAAAATACATTAGAAAATCAGGAAAATATACAGTCTTTGGAGTGTCATTTAAATGGTTTCTGCAATTTAAACTTTGGGTGCTACAAAGAAACCTTTATCTTTAATCAACACTAAACTTGTCTTTCACTAAAGTTTGAAGTCAGGCAATGAGGACATGCTCTACAGTACTTGATCATGCAGTGTGGTGTGACATTGACAGTATGTCCTGAATGTGAAAAGTGACAGAGAATGAAGTCAGAGAGAAAGAAACTGAGGGAGGGTCAATTTCCCAAATCTAGGTCATGTCTCTCATGAGGAGCAATGACTAAAAATAACCACCCTCTTTGTCAAAGTATTTCCCCTCTACTGGAGACAAACAATCCTCTGCGCTAGCTGGGACACATTACTGCAACTGGTGAATGGGCAGAGGCATCTCACATCAGCGTGTTCATACCCAATATATGGAATTTGAATCCATACATTCAGAGTAAAAGTCCTGCTACCATAGCAATACCATGCTGTAAATACAGTTAAAGGATAGTTTGACACTTTTGGAATATGCTAGGTGAGACGACTGATAGCATTCCCATATCTTTAGACTATACATGAAGCTACAGGCGGCCGGTTGTTAGTTTAGCTTAGCATTAAGAATGGAAAGGAGGGAACGCCTACCCTGGCTCTGCCCAAAAGGCACAAAATCTGCCTACTAGCACCTTTAAAACTCACAAATTAACATAGTATAACTTTGTTTAATCTGTACAAAAACTGAAATGCAAAAGTGACAAGTTATGCGGGGAAGTTGCACGCTGGTAGTTAGCCATTTCTTGGCCAGGAGAGTGATGGCGCTGTGGTGCCACCATTTTGAATATTTCATGGTATCTATCTATCTATTCATTAAACCTCTGGTAAGGCAGAAAGGGTTTTCTATAAATGGAATGAAGCCTGCTCAGGCAGGCAACGTTAGCTGCTCTACATCATACACACTAACATGTCTCACTCTCCTTGTGTCATAATCCAATTAAGCCCTCCCCAATTTGACAATCTGTTTAAGCTGCAAAATTTCCCATTTTTCACTCCCACATGTCAATGCTGCTGCTGTTGCTGACCCTTCCATCACCCCAGCCTCCACCTGTAGACTCTGCTGGGGATATTTACTCATCACTGCCCAGTTTCAATTGTAACATATTTGCAGGTAGTGATGGGCTCACAGCCTAGATACCAAACTCTAACTGTATTCTGCTGCTGCAATAAATCAGTTTTTTGTTATTATTCCATAATAATTCATAGCAAGTCTTGTCTGACTTTGTTTTTCTGTGAGTAAGTAAACAAATAATGTGTCAAGCTCAATGTTTGACATTTGATCATTAAATCGAACATTTTGCCGTAAGAAGACTTTAACGAATCCTTACTAAAGTTGATTTTGTTGTCCCTAAAAATCTTTAAACCATTATCAGACCGCAAGATGTGTTTCTTGGGGTTAGATTCTATTAGCTGGTGAGATGTTTCCATTTGTTTCCAGCAGAAAATTTGGCATACAGACATTAGAGTGATATCGATCCTAACTCTCAGCAAACAAAAAAGGCCATTGGGCTTATTTCCAAAAATGTCTAATGATACCTTTAATTTCACATATCCATTGCTCATTAGCAAAAATACACACTGAAACAAAATTATTTGTACGTCTGTGCCTGTGTCTCATCCAGTGACAAAGCACTTGTTCATTTTCAGGGCTAATGATCTCACACGTTTCATTTCCTTTGGAAGATTGAATAGAGAGGCTATTACCTTGGAAAACAACTTTGCATTGATTACACAGCACATTGCACAGGACCTGCATATATTTAACTGTTGTGAAAACAAAAGGTGCTATAAATGCTTTTATTTTTTATTTTTATGATGCAGAGTCCTAGACCTTTATCCAAGATAGCAACCATATGTAAAAAACAAAAACAAAAAACAAAACATTAATAAATAAATACAACTAAAATGCAGTGTTCTGTCAGGTGCAGCAGCATGCCATATAAATCTACCTAAAAATTAACTTCAAGCAAGGCTTTGTGAGAACTGTTTTGGGGGAAGGGGCCATCAGGGTTGCCCTCTGATGGCCATAAAGGAGATTGAGTTAAAAAAAGAGTGCACAGAAGGATGCATTGCAGTGTGTGTGTGTGTGGGGGGGGGGGGAGGGGAGCATCAA
>VUQI01009685.1:6610-18162 GCA_015106735.1 Paratilapia polleni
TTAACTTTTTTTTTTTTTTTTTTTTTTTTTTTAAAGTAGTGAGTAATGTATAATAAATTACTTTTTTGAATAATGACCTCAACACTGTTCAAGGTTTGTATGATCAAAATATGACATAATGAGCATAATCATTAGAATCAGGCATGAATCAAGTAAAAATGATTGGGCAGGTGTACATCATGTATAGGTCCAACATTTGTTTTCAAAACTCTGAAATGAATTAGGATTTTACATGTAAGTTTTAAATTTCCAGTAAATAAAATTGCAATTGCTGAACAGTCCTTACTTTTGAAAATGTTGCAGTTTAATGTTTTTTTCTCTCCCCGGGAAATACAGCAACTGTACATTTAGCTCACAGACACATTTTGTGACAGACTGCGCAGAAACAGTTTGTGTGTTTGCTGATATTTGTTGAGCTGTTGCATTGCTGGAGAGTACAGCGACAGCAACTTTATTTACATCAGCACCATGAACGTGTCACAGGGATGAGAAATAAAAAGGGATGTGTCGAGGGTGTAAGTGGCCCATGGGATGTTATTATTTTCTTATTACTGAGCAAGTATGTCCATGGAATCACTGGAAGCAATGGCAGGCTGCAGCATATGAAAAATGAACTCATTTGACAGTATTATGCATTAGCCTGCCTATCAGATTTAATTGTTCATTAACTGAAGGTGCCGGAATTCCGTTCTGTGTTGTTCCGGCCCACTTTAACCCCTGGTTGTATGAGACAAATGCAAAAGCGGACAGTTTAAATCAGAGATAAGGCATAAGTCTAATAAGACTTATATATGATAACATAAACATTAACTGGCTCACAGCTCACTGTGCTGAAAATCACATACCTTTCGAACACCACTGGACATTTTCTTTCTTTTTCTTTAGTTATCCTGGGAAGGTCAGCTAAACATGCTTGCTCTTGACCAGCTATGCCCTGCTTAACATTCATGGTACAGTTGCACACATTCACGCCTGGGAGCAACTCAGGACAGTCTTCAACTGTTGAGCACTCAGCAGCTCCAGTGGAGCAGGTGAAGTTAAGTGTCTTATTCAAGGGCACTTGGATGAAAACAGTGACAAGGCCTTTGAGGCCTGACATGACCCTTACCTGTTCGCTTTTATGCTTTCATTTAATGTAGCTTCTTATAAATATACATAAATAAAAATTCCCTACCCAAAACAGTGAAAAACAGAATTAATATTAATGTAATTTTAAGTTCTTGAAGAGGGTAGATGGGCTGCTCTTGAAGTTCTTGACCCTAAAAAAACTCTGCATAGTCTCTCTCTGAAGCATGTCTGTTTATTTATCTTTTTTTCCTTTGCTCTGCATATCTGCCATGTTCTTACTGTCCCTGAGGTTTTGAGCCAAATTTTTCACAACAGCAACTGCAATAATCATCTCTATGGTAACTCACTGAAAATGCTTTGCTGCATTTGAAGCAGAGAGGACAACAAGCGAAAGCCGGAGGGGGGGAGAGCAAGACGAGCTCCAGGCTTTTCATTTCATTTTCAGCTGTTTTCTAGTCATCAGTTATTCATCCATGTTTTAAGTCCATCACTCACACTCACTTAAGAATCCCAGATCACATCAAAAATGGAATCGGGTGAAGGCTATTTTTTTTTTGCCAATCCTCCTCTATAAATGAAAAAGGGGAAAAAAAAAAAAAAATCATGCTGCGCTGTCAAAAATTATTCATTCCTCTAGCGTGTCAGACGTCTTCTTGTCTGAAAGGGAGGACAGTGCTGCTTGTCTTGTAAGCCATTCTGTGTTTATCAATGGCAGTTTGAAGAAAAATGCATGTTCTGGGTTGAAGTAGATGTGCCATCATATTTAAGGACAGTGCATTAGCCTTATAAATATCTCACATTCATCATCAATCGTGTGCTAGTTCTAGTCAGCTTTACATTCTAGTCTGTTGTTGAGATATAGGGCTGTAAGTGGTTGTGCTGCAGTCACAGATGAATAATCTATGTGTCCACTAAATTCTGCTTTCATCCAGCTGGGAAATGAATACCAAACCAGCAGTGCTCAGCGAGGTGTGGGACTCAAATCCCTGGCTCTTTACTTTTATCTTTTGGTGCAAATATTTGTCTCATGAATTTCTCTGCCAACTGTTCCCAGAGATATTATATCCTCAAGATATGACACAGGTCCTCCTCAACATTTATTCAAATCTTTATTATCGGTTCAAACCTTGCTTAAAGCTCTTAGCTCAGGGAGTATTGCATTCATACGTTTGCTGTTGGAATATGTACACAGGGTTTTAGTGCTTCCTCCTGGTGTGAAATGTATTCATTTACTAGGTTTGTAAGGAGCTGGCTGCCTGAGTTTACATGTTGTTTCAGCCTCTGAATGTATCGCTCTGCTAAGATTAATTAGTGTAGCAGGTCTGACTTAAAGGTCACAGCCTGGGGATCATTCAGTAGAGCCACTGCTGCCTTGGCACACCTCTGGACAAAATAAATGAAAATGTGAGGATTGAGCAGAATAGTGGGAATCAACCAAGTATTTCCAATTTTTGTTTGTGCTAAAGTGATGGAGGTTAACAAGATAGAGTAAAATATATAGAGATTACCTAAGCACAATAGATGGCTAAAAAGAGCAGCAACGCTAGCATATTTTTTTGTGGATTTGGGCAATCTGGGAATCCATTACCTAGTCTGCTGATTTTAGCCTGTGGGGCAACTGACAGTTTTTTGTTTGTTTGTTTGTTTTTTTTGGGGGGGGGGGGTTCTGGTGTACCCAGTGGATATCCAGGCTGTCTGACTTCCTGCTCCAACTGTGTGTCATTGTTTACAAATGTAGGTACATTTAAAAAAAAAAAAGAAAAGAAAAAAAAAAACTAAGAAAAAGGTAAATCATCTTACCATGTTACCTTGCCTACAGATCAAACTCGTTACACAATAAAAGCATTCACTCACCCATTCAAATCATTGAATTCAGGTGTTCCAATCACTTCCATGGCCACAGGTGTATAAAATCAAGCACCTATGCACGCAGACTGCTTCTACAAACATTTGTGAAAGAATGGGTCGCTCTCAGGAGCTCAGTGAATTCCAGCGTGGTACCGTGATAGGATGCCACCTGTGCAATAAGTCCAGTCGTGAAATTTCCTCACCACTAAATATTCGCGTTGCCAACAGCTGTTTTTGGCTGTAGTTGCTTGAAGTCGCCAAATATCATTCACTTTCTATGGTCTCCGGTCGCCACATCGCTTCCAGTGTGTACACAGCTTTAAGGAGGAGAAACGCGGAGAAAAGGCTGAGGTATGCCAAATTACACAAGAACTGGACTGAAAATCAGTGGCAACAGGCCTCATGGAGTGATGAATCCAAATTTGAAATATGTGGTTCAAATTGTTGTCAATATGCATGGAGGAGGAGGTCAGGAGAGAGGTACAACAGTGAGTGTGTACAGCAATCTGTAAAACACAGTGGAGGCTCTGTCATGGCTTGGGGCTGCATTTCAGCCAGTGGTGTTGGAGATCTTGTCAAATGATGAAATTATGAACTCAGAAAAGTACCGTCAGATTTTGCTCCACCATGCAATACCATCTGGAAAGTGTCTGACTGGCAACAGCCTCATTTTTCATTATGACAAAGATCCCAAACACACTGCAAACGTAGTAAAATCATACCTGGATAGAAAAACACACAATGGAACACTATCAGTCATGGACTGGCCTCACCAGAGCCCGGACCTCAACATTATTGAAGCAGTGTGGGATCATCTTGACAGAGAACAGAACAAAAGGCAGCCAACATCCAAAGAAGAGCTTTGAATGTCCTTCAAGAAGCCTGGAGAACTATTCCTGAAGACTACTGAAAGAAATTACAAGAAAGCTTACCTAAGAGAGTTCAGGCTGTGTTGAAGAATAAAGATGGTCATACCAAATATTCACTTTCAAGCTCGTTAGAATTGTATAATCTCTGTTTTTGCCTTATATACTATATCTCCATTTATGTTTGCACATGTTTCAATCAATTGCTGCACCTAGTTCGCATTTCCCAAAATATAAAGAAATGAGTTGTGGCTCAAGACTTTTGCATAGTACTCTATCTATCTATCGATTGATCTATAGATAGATAGAATGTTATAGATATCATAACGTTGGGAAAAGAGATAACTTTGGGTGTGTACTCTAACTGGCAGGTTGTCCTGCAAGATTCTCTTCTTAAAAACTGAAGACCAGAGTGCCTTCAACCTACTCTTGTAGTTATATTATTAACAGCTAGTAATAGGTGATAAAATCTGCTTCTTACAGGTGTCATTTCCTCCAGCAAAACTGATGAGAAGCATGCTTTTGTCTCTACACTTTTATCCAAGGGTCGATGTTTCAGATGTTACTTAGAATTTATATGGGAAATCTGACCTTGTTATCATACTAAACTGAATATGTGAAGTGCTAGAGCAAATGGCTTTGATTTGTTTCTCGTTTGTCTTTGTCAGTTACCACCACTCTGTTTTCATTATTCACAGCATCCACTTTTTCACAGGATTTGCTTTTCTTGTCAAAAATGGGCTTTTGTGTAAATCATTTCAAATTCAAGGTGAAATACTGTAAATCACTATTATCATTTCTGTGTACTGCACAACCGAGGAACATAAGGCACTTGTAATAACATAATTATGATGGAGAAAATGTTAAGCTGCTCCCAAGTCCCAAAGTGGATTATTATCTCTGCACCTTTTAACACTGACATCAAAAGATTACCCCTATTCCCTGAGGTGCATCTACTGGTCTCTGAGCTTTCTTTTCTACATGTTTTCTCACAGTTTCCTGGGAGACAACAAACTTCTCTCCCGTGTAACAACAGGCTTGACCCAGTGTGACTCGCCAGGTGTTGAATTATTCTGGATTTTTCCCTTCTGAAATGTTGCATTTACACAACAAAAAGAAAACGCCAGCATCGTTTTCAGGCATGTTCGACAAAATTGGCTAATTAGGACGGCTGGCTACCACTCACACTGTGTTTTAATTTGCTTCTCACAGTGCAGAGGTTCTGTTTCACTTTACAGTTTGTTGGCTGCCAATGACTAAAATGCTGACATCGAATGGGGACATTAATAAGAATATCACTTCTGCTACGCTGGGTGCCCACATCTAAATAATGACATTCAAATTGTACATACTGTGTTCTTCACAACACTCTGCTGGAGACTAAAGCAATTTGAACTTAATATAAAAGTGACTAGAGAGCTGTTGTCTGATTAGATAAGTACAGATACTGTAATTGCAACTGGACTTCATATTAATGCATTGCAAACGTTTGTTTATTTATTTATTTTTTTTAGTACTATTTACTACTTAATTCATAATATGTTGACATGACTATGACCATCTAGCACAGCATTGCTTCTTCTTGTTCCCATACATGGAGAGGATAACAAGATGAAGAAGAATGTTGCAAGCCGCATACAAAATGTCTCCTGCTAAATAAATGACAGCCTGCCCTGGCAGTGACACGGAGCTTCACACATACCAAGAGGCGCAAACCATTAGCAGAGTGCGAAATGGAGTGATGAAGACATATTTTGTGTTGTGGGGCTCAGAATTACAGTTTGGGGAAGCAGGGGAGGGAAAAAAAAAGGGAGGCAGGGAAGAGGTTTTGGGATGTGGGTGTACGAGCAATGAGCATGAATTGTGAATGAGCAAGTGTCTGAGCTGAACACTTGCATAACAACTTAGCTGAGAGAAAAATACGGCTTGCTGAAACTGAAAGGGAAGCGCTGGGTGTTTTTGAAGACATCTCGTTGCCTTGTTCACATTAAAAGATGAGGACTTCTTGGCATGATTATGGCTTACACATTAAGGTTATTCATAAATTATAGAATGTTGTTATGAGTACCATACTTTAAAGATACTGGAACATTGGAAATGTGTGATATTTTATTCTTTTTTATGGTTTACAGATGGTTACGGGCCTAATTAGGTAAACCGATTTAGCAGATTACCTGTTCTCAGAAGCAGCCTGGGGATGACAGAACTGATGAAGTGCTGAGTGAAATGCATGAAGTGTTGCTTCATGCAGACTATAATCCTTCTAACTAACCATTACAAGGGAAACTATTTTTCCCACTGTTTCCGTTGATGCACACTGATATTTCTTTTGTAAAACAAAACGGCTGCTTTTATTATGTATTCTGGTAAAACAAAATTTAACCTGGAATATGTCAGATTATTAGCAGCAAAAGATATGACAGTCTATGAGTCTATGACATGCTTTAGGTCGGTGAATTTCATGAAATACAGAGGGAGCTTCTGTCTGAATCTGCCTGATCATAACTGGGTTTACACTCTTTAACTGCACTGGGAATAAACCAATGTTCTCAAAGCTATGGTGCCTTCTCTTTGATCTGATGCATTTGACAGTATACAAAATCCTGCATACAGTGCTGTTCAAAGATTTTTAGACTTTAGATGTCTTGATTATGATCCACCAAGGAACACCATCAGGGAGGCATCTGATTGGTCCCAGATTTATTCTGCATCACAACAATGACACCAAATATACACCCAGACTCATAAAGAACCATCTGCAGCCACGGGAAGAACAAGAAGTCCTTCAACAGATTGGTCTCTACAGAGCTCTGATCTAAACATCATCAAATCAGTCTGGGATTACATGAAGAGACAGAAGCAGCTGAGACATCTCTAAATCCACAGAAGAACTGTGGCAAATTCTCCATGAAGAAGAAAAATGTGTGCAAGTAAGAATGGATGCCTTTTTAAATGCAAAGAATGGCCACACTTCAAATCAAACATTAATCAGATATAGGTTTTCTGTTTACTGTACTTTCCATGATTGACCAATAAAACATATTCACAATAATTTTTGAACATCCTCAACATATACAGTTGCTTAAAATTTTTGCACAGTACTATACAGTAGTAATAGGCCATCACGGCATGGATTATGAATCATTACTTCTAGATGTTCATTTGTTTCTTATTGATTTATCAAGCTTATTATTGACAAGTAAGATTTGATATGTCAGGCCACTCACTATGCAGCTTCCTCAAACCAATAAAATCAAATGCTAAATGTCAAGTACTATTGTAGCAACTGTTTGAAATTGTTTGTAGTCATTGGCTGTTAACGTTTAAAGAGCTAAGACACTCAAACCTTAAATGGCTCATTTTATCTGATGGCCCAATTTTGCTTTTGAGAGAATGATGAACGCAACATTTTAGCACTGTCGGATTAATGGAAAGTGTTCCTGGTACTACACTGACAATACTGGTAGTCAGAAGAAACCAGAAACTTTCACTGAAGTTGTTTTAATAAAATGTAAGAACCCAGTGTTCTTACAGGAATACTTTTGTGACTCAGATGGACATGGGCATGGTCACTCTCTGTGTGCAGCAAGCTGTAATGCACTGTGTGTTCTGACACCTTTCCTTTCTATCATCGCTAATATGAAGGTTTTTAACAGTTTAAGCTAATTTGTGCGCTGTGGGATTGGACTAGACTGGCTGGCCTGAGCTCCCCACATGCATCAATTAGCCTTGGGTGACCATGACCTCTGTGATGAATCACCGGTTGTCTTGTGGACTAATTATGGTAGGCACCAACTTCTGCATTCCATCTAGCTATCACAATCTCTCAGATTGTTAAGCTTATCCATTTTTCCTGCATTGGTTTCAAGAAATGACAATTCACTTGCTGCCTAATATTTCTTTCACTTCAACTGTGAGTACACACAACCCACCAATTGTTATACCCGTGTATCTCGCTTGGCCAAACTCTTTGTTTCTAACTGCTTCCCATACTTTCACCTTAGTCCTTTACTCAAAGCGTGTGGTGAGGGACAGCAGGACTCTTTATAGTAGAACAACTTACCAGCTGGACTACAATGCAATGCAGAAGAATAAATTATCATGTGAAATGGTTTTATTTGGAGGCTAAACCACCCCCACCCCCCAATGTTTTCTTCTTTAGCATTCTAAGCTTAAATAAGTAAGAACAATAGTCTGCAATGGTAACTTGTGTTTTATCATGAAAATATAACCACAAAATATCACCCTATTGGTCATTCATGCATACACAGTAGGATAGCAGCTGCAATTCTGTGTTTTCTTTTACATGTCTGATGACAGGGTCTTTTATCAGTGTCTTCAGCAGAGTTAAAATATATATATATATAATTAAGAACTTTGTGTAGCCTTCAGTATGCACTTTATATTGACTTTCCATCCCCTGCTTATTAATATAGACAAAACACAAATTATTTAGTAGTTTTGTATAAAGCTTCCCTTTCACCATCTCTTGTCAGAAGTTCATAAGAATATATTTATATTCTGAGCTAATATTAACAATAGTGACCAGAGGTCACACTAGATCGTCTGACGCAGTTACATAGTGTTAACACAACTTTGCACACAATTTATGAGCCACACGATTGCAAATGTTTCTATCAGGGTTACTTAAGGATAAGTTTGCCGGGAAGCTTTAAATAAAATTGTGATGATCTACAGAATAAATTTTCATTCTGTTTCTGCTCTGCAGCTGGTAGAGTGTGTCTTCTTTTTTCTCTGCAAATATACTTAAACTCCCTTTTTGTCTTGTTCCTTCTCCCTTACAAGCTTTGCCCTTTAGCTGTTATGTAAGTGCTGCCAGAGAAATGCTTACTTTTAAATCATTTAGCACGTTTTGTGGATCAATGATCCCCCAAGTTTGAAGAAACGTCGTCTATTGGATTGATGTTTCCCAAAGCAACACTCTGAGTAAATATATCTGCATTCATTGAGCTGCTCTGCTCAATCACACTGCTTTAGCTGCAGCTCTACAAGATAGCTTGCACCCAGAGGGAGATACTGGCAGACCCTGTAAGGCGTCTTGCTGACTGCTCAAGTGCCTTTATCTGTGCATTTCCTAATGGCTTTGCGTTTGCACAGACTTTAATGTTAAAAAAAAAAAAAAAAGCGATAATGCTCAAAGTGATATTTTTTCCCCTCATGACTTAATTAGTGACAATTACACCACAGAAATGAATGTTTTCAAATTTGTCCTGACTCCTCAGTTATTCTTTTAGGTTTGCTTTGACGGAAAACTTAATTAAAATGAATCCAGTTGTATGAAACTTGATCTTATATTGTATATACTTTTTTTTTCATTGTACTGTACTTCAAAAAAGAGCCATGTTTCACCCAAGCTCTGCTTTCACACTTCAGACGACCTCTAAACATCTATTGTGCATCTTTTGCTGTCACTAGACAAGTAATCAATAGGCCCTTGTGAGGACAAAAAACAATCCCTGTAGACCTTTATAATGTATCCATACACTTGTTTAATTGTCCTGCTTTTTCCAAGGTGCCTGCCAAAAAAAGGGGGGATGCCATCTGCTTTAAATTAGTACTGGCCAGGAAGGAAACATTTGACAGTGTTGTTTAAATCAGTCAAACAGGAGATGGAAAGGATCTCATTATGATTATGCTGATCCTGGGAATCAATCACCTCCCAGCAGATGTTTTCCCCCCAAAATTCTTCTTCTTTTTGGCCCTGCCATTCTTATCATTAATCAGCTTTCCAGCATCAGCTAAAAACAAGAATCAGGAATTACTCTTTTTAAGTGTGGCATAAGAAGTACTAGACAACTTGTTTCTTTTTTATGTTCCTTTCTACTGGATCTCTAATCAGCATTTCTCAAAAATAAATCACTATGAACAAGCTCCTTTGTCTTTGAACTACATTTGATTTTTCTTTTTTCTGTGAAACATTTCCTCAATGAGAAGCTCCTCTGTGATGGGCATTTGGTGTGTGCGTGTGTGTGTGTGCGTGTGTATGTGTGTGTGTGGTACAGGCACCCATGCATACAATGTTTCCAACTTTACACAACAACTTTATAATTCCTCTGCTGTTAGAACCTGACAGCAAAGTCCTATCCACAAGGACAAAATAAGAAAACAGCTCAGCATATAATGCAATCCAGAGCAGCAACAGCAAAAATAATGGTCGTAAAGCTTGGGCCGCAAGTGGGGATGGGCTGTGTGGGGGCAATCAAGTGCAATCAAGTACAACACTGTGAATGCCTTGGACCAGAGACTGTCCAAAATTTGCCACTTGTGTGAGTCATTGATTCTCTAAGAGGGCAGATCTTTTAGTGTGGCCAGTGCAAGCTGTATGGTACTGTCGCTTTTTCAGATGAATTGGAACAGACACAATTTAACCTTTACATACTGTTTGAATCAAATTTGACCCTTTTTGGCATTTAACAGGTGTAAAAATTCCCTGAATGTCATTCTTTTAGTCTGAAATTTGATGACTTTTACTAAAGTTACCCAAAATACGCAAAAATTAAAATATTTTAAAATTTTATACCAATATACAGGTGCTAAACAATTTTGTACACTGAAGGCTGTTCTGGGCCAAATTCGACCTGTATCTATTCAGATGGATTTTAGATCCACCAGTGTGGGTCAAATCAAGGAAAATGGTGGCTTCGGTGAATCTTGAATCTGTGGAACTGTACATGCCATGTCTGTGTGTATTTTTTATGGGACTGTGATGACAGAGGTCAAGTGGGCTTTGACTTCACTGTCACAAGAACTGTCAGTGTTCCCACCACATTTGCCCAGGTTCCCACAGAGACAGGCACCTGCTGGTCTTTGAAACGGTAAATAGTCAAACATCATAGGAGTAATCATAAATGGTGCACATAAGGAATAGAGGTCATACAGAGGTCAGAAGGTGTGTTGACACAGACACAAAATCTGCACCTGTAAGCACAAGCACCTACACTAAAATAAATAATCTAAAAATAAACAAATGCAAATCCATTTATTCTGAGCTAACTGAGATTAAGACAGAGATTAAAGGAGGTGTCGGGGGTCATAAGATTATAAAGGCACCTGAGCTGCCATTTCAGTGAGTGAAACGCAAGGTTTCCTACCACCGCTTTGAATGCACAGATTAGTTTGCAATAATTTTATTTATTTTTTAATGTTTTGTGTTCTGAGTGTTTATTAATGTTGAATTAATATTGATAATACAGATAGTAGTTATGAGGGGTTTTTAATGATATAGCAGTGAGGACAGTGTTTAAAGGTTGTAATGGTTATATATGATTGTATAATAAATTCCAACAGTTCCAAAAGGTTCTTGCCATTTTCACTTTAATAAAATATATTAAAATCATTATGGCTGTCATGTTTTCATGTCTTAGGTTAATCAGGATGTGATATTGTGTGATAGTAGATTTTTTTTTTCTCCAAAAGCAAGTGTTGTAAAACCTGAAAAAAATACATTCTTTCTGAAACATTAATTAAAGATTTATCATCCATTTATTAATGTCAGACAGGCCAATTTTAGACACTTATTATGTGGGAATTCTTGGCCTGCTGTGAAGGCTTGAAATAAAACACCACTATTGCATTTAATCATTAGTTACTATTAAACTCCGGCTCTCTCCCACAGTGTGTCTTTTGTCCCGTTTCCCCTCACCCCCAACCGGTCGCGGCAGATGGCTGCCCCTCCCTGAGCCTGGTTCTGCTGCTAAAAGGAAGTTCTTCCTTCACATCGTTACCAAGTGCTTGCTCATATGGGGTGAC
>VUQI01009687.1:0-10269 GCA_015106735.1 Paratilapia polleni
GGATGCTTCAGTAAGGCTGGAGTCGGGCAGATTCGTCTTTGCAAAAGACGCATGAATCAAGCCATGACAAGGTTATCCTGGAAGAAAACTTGCTGCCTTCTGCTCTGACAATGTTCCCCCAACTCTGAGGATTGGTTTTTCCAGCAGGACAATGCTCCATGCCACACAGCTAGGTCCATCAAGGTGTGGATGAAGGACCACCAGATCAAGACCTTGTTTTGAAGAGAAACTTCATCAACTCAGTTTACCGACTTTTTTGTGTTAAAATGGACTTTAAATATTGTGGTTTTCCTTGAGTGGAGATTTTTGTTTTTCACCCAGAAACATTTCTGATTCTTCTTAGGGGCACAGAACAGTTCAAACTGATTTTCACACAGATCATTTTTATTCTCTGTAAGTGTACTTCATCAGCCTCAGTTTACAGCAAAGTCCTTCCACAGCTGAGTAAAGGAAAACAGTTAACCTGATGTTTACCTGTTACAATCTGATTTGTGTAGTTCACACTTGTCTAACTGTGCTGCTGTTTGTGTTTTCAGGTCAACGTGGCGACACAGTGTGACCCAGATGAGATAATCGTCCTGTCAGACTCAGAATGACCTTTAACCTCTGAGCTCTCTCAGGTTCTTTGGCCGGCTTCCTGAAAGCTCGCATCCTTGTCTGCTGGTTCGTATTGTACTGAACATTTTCTTCCAGTTCAGAACTGTGAACGCAAACAGGCAATATCAAATTTTAACAAAGTACACCAGAGCCATTCATAGCTGAGGAAGACTACTGTGAGGTTTGCAGCTCGTGTCTCTTGATTACCAAACAAAAGCCAAGGCGACTGTTTTTGTAAAGGACTGGAATTAAATATTTGTAATTCAACATATGTGTAAACGCCAGCTTGAAGCAGGAGGTTTTGGGACGCCTCTGCTGTGCACCACAGAATAAAGTTTTCTCCAAGCAGAGAAACACCGGCTGACGCCGACCTCGGCTGTTTTCTCACTCTTCGGGTACAAAACTAATCGCTGATGCAAGCAGTGCAATGCTACTAATGCTTCTCTTTGGGATGATTTTTACTCGACCTGAACTCTGAGTTGTAGTTGGTGTTTTAGGTAACAATCAGTGCCTGATAAAAAATGAAATGAGCAGTCGGATGTGAGGCCAGGACATTGAGCTTCACTGGTGAAGCACGAGTTTTACATTTTTTATATTTCAAATCTTTTTTTCTCTTAAAGAAGAGGGCTGTGAAGTGGTGGTCTGTGTAAAAGTCATTTTGAGTTGTTTTACTTGCTGTTATTTATAATCTGAGTGAGTGAGCTGTGCAGTGGTTTGAACTGCAGCAGCGATAACAGGAAACCGTTAACAGTTTTAAGTTGTTTCGGTTATGATGCCCCTTCACACTCATTTCTATTTAAAGGTTTAAAATAAAATGTGGCAGCTGCAGCTTCACCAAAAGATTTCCACACAGCTACAGGAACAGAAAGGCTGAAAATGTTTTGTCAACAAACCCCATGAAAAGACCAAACTAACCACAAACTGTTCCTGCTAACACTTGTTGTGCCACATTATTCACTGAACTCCACAACAAATATTTACTGTCATAGAAGGAAAAGGAAAGATGGGACTCGTATCAATAATTATGCTTCTACTGTATTCGAGTGTTCCAGTGGCACAGGAGGCAAAATACCCAAAAATTAAGACAAAAGTAACTAGAGTTATTTATGGGTCTTTTATTGATTAAAAAACTATTAAAATTCTACTCTCACCTTTGTGCTGCCACAAATGCTTACTAGATCAGAGAATGTGTATTAATCCGCCTCTGAAACTAGTCCCAAACAAATGCACCTTGTCCTCCTTTTTGAGTAATGTATACTTAAAAATACATACCCAGCTGTTTTAAGAAATAACTGAGTATATTTGTAAAAATCTCTGTGTCTGAGCCCCTTTTCCTGAGGTTTTTGTCTTTAGCCGTAACCAGTGGGTTTGAGGCTGAGAGCACAGGAAGAAAATTATTGTCATGGGGTTTGTTGACACTGAGAAATATAAAGAATAACATCAGTCTTACCTTTTAAGTGGCTGTCACAGAAATGTTTCCTCCAGGTTCTTAGGAAGTTGTCAAATTTCATCACGAGACAGATCAACTGTACCTGTGCCCACAGACTGTATTTAAAAGATGGACGTAGCCACAGTGACGTGACCCACTTGCTAATGACGTCCTGAAACCTCGAGCTGGGTGTGTTGGCCGTCACCAACTTGGTTTTGAACCTGAATGTCAGGGACACTGCACAGTCTTATGGTAGCGACTTGTCAATCACAAAGTAGGCCCACCTCAAAGCGTACCCCGCTTTGTTGTCCTTATTGACTCCAGCGAGGATCATAATTTACAAAATATACACGTTACATTCACGAAGACCTGAAACTTGCAACTGAGGCCTTAAAGTTATCATGAAGTTGTTAACGGAGGTCACAGATTAAGTAGCAGGGGGGTCATTTTCTCAAAGATTATACAGTCGGTTCTTTTTTCACTCACTGCAGGTTTATGGCACTTCACTCTCTTTTATTATACAGTCTATGCACCTCTGCTGGCATGAAAACCACATTCATTCATCCTGTTCTCAAAGTTTAACTCAGCAAAAATTAAATATCAACACACGAGTACAAAGATCAAACCAGTTGACTGCGTTTTATTTTTTAGCCCTTTTAAGGATCCTGAACTCCTTTTAAACAGTAAATAAATTCACCCATGCATTATTATTCAGTATTTGTGCAGCTTTTGTGTTTTTGTTCTCCTGTGTTGGTGCACTGGGTATTCAGATAAATTTAGGATTATAAATAAAGGTTTGTTTGCTTTTTTTTGTAGTTTTATTTGGGATTGGACAGAGTTGGACTTTTTTTTAGCCTATAAGTTGACTGAGCACATGTTTAGAGATGGCTGTCTGGGTCATTTGGGGTTTTCAAAGTTTTATCCTCACAATAGTACCCGTTTCTGTCCTTTTTTCCACTGAATCCTATTTTTATAGAATACTGCCTCACAGGTGAAATATTTTGGGGTAAAAGCTCTTTTCAGAGTTAAAACAACCTGAAATGTAGTTATCTTTACTATGATCTATTTGGCCTCATTTATGCAGAGGAACGATCCATCATTCACTGTGAATTTGTTCTTTTTTAATTTTTGATATTAAAATAAATACTTTTCGTCACAAAAGCCTCCCGTGTTTCAGATTTTTACTTCTAGAACTAAAAGTTTTTATTTATTCAGTTACTACAGCTAGTTTTTCTGCTGGTTTCTGTCCTTGAAGTTAACTTGTAGCCACATATGCTGC
The DNA here is from genome assembly GCA_015106735.1 of Paratilapia polleni. Classification (NCBI taxonomy): domain Eukaryota; kingdom Metazoa; phylum Chordata; class Actinopteri; order Cichliformes; family Cichlidae; genus Paratilapia; species Paratilapia polleni. Next base: position 3,306 of record VUQI01009687.1, read on the forward strand.
AGTTATTTACAGATTTGTGTTAATACTTTCTTCATGTAATAGATGGTGTGTTTACCCCTCGACTGATCCACAAATAAATGATCCAGGTTCCATTAGGTCATTAATAGCCTCATATAGTCTTGTATTAAAATGTCCCTCATGACTTCCAGTGAGGTGCATAGATTTTAAATGGGGATTCTTGTGGTGTACCAGGTGGTATTTTGGATCATCATGTATCCTGAAATGTGATACTGGAAGAGAAGAAGTTAAAATTGGTGTATTTTTATTTGTTAGTTTGCAAGTGAACAGGGTCACAGGGGGGGCTGGATCCTGTCCCAGCTGTCACGGGGCAAGAGGCGGGGTACACCCTGCACAGGTGGCCAGTCCAATGCAGAGAGACAACCATTCACATTCACACCTGCAGCTGATTCAGAATCATCATTTCACCTAACATGCATGTCTTTGGAGGAAGCCAACATGGGGAGAACATGCAAACTCCGCACAGAAAGGCCCCGGCCACCCGGAGGATTCAAACCCAGGACTCTTACTGTGAGATGACAGTGCTCATCACTGCACCACTGTTGTACTGCCATTATTAGTTCAGTCAGACAACTCATAACTGAAGTGATTTATTACATCAGCTGAATACAGTTGAAGTTTGGCACTTGGGTTCCAACTTCATCACTCGCTGCATCACTCACCTGCAGCCTACAGGTGGATTCTGGGGTCGTGGCCGAGGGCTTGAAAGAAGCATGTCAGAGGAGAGAGAGAAACTTTTGCAGCTTAAATAGACACTAAATTGGGAGGGTGTGTTTGGTATATGATGTAAGGATAGTGAGACGTGTCTGAATAAGCTTGCAGGCTTAATTCCATTTAACTTACCGAGATAACGATGTTAAATTTTAGTGATGATGCATTACAGAGTAGATTTCAGCTTACAACCAAAAACGCTAGTTTAGAAACTGTAAACAGTACAAATAAAGATTTCCTTTTATACACAAGCGAGAACAAACGAGTCTATCAGATTCATATAATTCAAACCAGAGCTGTGCATTTCATTTAATACCAACAGTGTGTTCAAGTCTCTGTAGTGAAATACTGTGATCAACGGCATCGAATGCTGCACTGAGGTCTAACAGGACAAGCACAGAGAGGAGTCCACTGTCAGAGGCCATAAGAAGGTCATTAGTAACCTTCACTAGAGCTGTTTCTGTGCTGTGATGAATTCTGAAGCCTGACTGAAACTCTTCAAATAAACCATTCCTCTGCAGATGATCAGTCAGTTGTTTTACAACTACTCTTTCAAGAATTTTAGAAATAAAAGGAAGGTTAGAGATCGGCCTACCCAATGGGGTCTAACAAACATGTTGATGATTTAGAGGAAGAAATTGAAGTTAGTTCAGAAAGATCGATCAGTGAGTCTAAATAAATACCAGCAGTTACTGAAGTTGTTGTCCTTAATGATACATCTGTGGGCCGGCTCTGAATAACTGTTTTCTCTAATGGTTAAAATTTTATTTGTAAAGAAATAATGAAGTCATTACTACTTAGAGCTAAAGGAATACTCAGCTCAACAAAGCTCTGACTCTTTGTCAGTCTGGTTACAGGTCTGAAAAGAAACCTGGGGTTGTTCCTGTTTTCCTCGATCAGTGACGAATAATAAAATGTCCTAGAATTATGGTGAGCTTTTTTTTAAATAAAGTAACACTATTTTTCCAAGCCAGACAAAGATCTTCTGAGCCACAGTATCCAGAGTCATACACAGTGAGGCTGCAGCAGTGTTACCAAGATAATCGATCTCTGTGGGAGTAAAGTTTAGGTAGCTGCTCTGCACTGTGTTGGCACATTACTGATGAAAATAACAGTTGAGGAATCACCTCCTTGAATTTAATTACAGCACTTTCAGAAAGACATTACTGTAGTGAAATGTATTCTTAGTGCTGTGTAGTCCATTATTGTAAAAATTAAAAGTTACTAAGAAATGGTCAGACAAACGAGGGGTTTCAGTAAATACTTTTAAAGCTCAGGTAGCCGGTATTATTTTGGCATCATTTGACAAAAAAATCCATCATTACCTTTCAGCATGTCTTAATTCAAGAGATCTGAAAGACAGCTTTACTCCTCTGGGCTCTGTATTCAGGCTGTAAACACTGCACCCCGTAATGTGAGTCTGACCACTCCTCACAGTCACTCAGCCGGCCTGGTATCCCGACTGCTCATTAAGGTCTAACCAATTGGGGCTAACCAGGGCTAAGCTACTTTTGCCCACACCGACTACAAGGGCCTGGCTAGCTATTTGTTTATTTTCAACGGTGCGTAGGCATGTGTCCAATTCCCTGATCCTGGCCTCCAAAACTACAAACAGGCTACATTTACTACATGTACCATTATCGTTAAGTGAGACTGAGGACTAACTAAACATCTGACATATTAATGTTGAGACCAAACCTACGTCCTTAAAAAGACATCAGTGTTTAGTTCCCGGCTGTATGGGAAATTCAACAATCTGCTGAGCAGCTGATGTTCTTTCCTGTGACGTTTCTGAATGAATTTTCTGTGACAGAGTTTCTCACATGAGTTCTCATGTGCTTTTTCACATCTGCGCTGTTGCTGAATCTTTTCCGACAAATTGAGCAGCTGAAGGATTTCTCTCCAGTGTGACTCTTCAGATGCTGTTTGAGACTCCGTCTGTGTGTAAATCTTCTCCCACACTCTGAGCAGCTGAAAGCTTTTTCTCCGGTGTGAATCAACATGTGAGAATTAAGGTCAGCGCTGCGGCCGAATGTTTTAGTGCACTCGGAGCAGCTGTAGGGTTTCTCTCCAGTGTGAATACACAGGTGTTGCTTCAGATTCCCGCTGTGTGTGAACGTTTTACCACAGAACTTGCAGCTGAATGGTTTCTCTCCTGTGTGAGTCCTCAGGTGGTTAATTAGAGTAGTCTTGTCTTTAAAGCCTCGCCCACACTCAGAGCAGCTGAACGGCTTCTTTTCCATGTGAATGCCCATGTGTCTTTGCAGGTTTCCGCTGTCAACAAATCTTTTCCCACACTGAGAGCAGCTGATGGGTTTCTCTCCGGTGTGGGTTCTCAGGTGACGGCTCAGGTTTCTGCTGTGACCAAAGTTTCTCCCACACACAAAGCAGCTGAATGGTTTCTCATCATCACATGACGTCTGAGGCACTGCAGGTTCACCTCTCTGCTCACAGTCAGCATCACTGACATCTGTGTCCGAAGAGTCGAAAGTCTTCCCGTCAGGCTGTAGATCTGGATCAGGTTCTGCTCCCCCCACTGAGTCACTGATCTCCTCAGTATGGCTGTGATGAAGCTGTGAAGATTCAGGTTTCTCTTCATCCTCCTCCTCACTCTTCGTGGGGACAGGACTGTAAGTGAACTGGGTAATGTTGACCTCCTCCTGTTCCTCCTTAATGCCTGGGTCCTCCTGGTCCAGACTGGAGCCCCACTCCCGCGCCTCTTCTTTACCAACTATCACTTTTCGGACACCTGGAGGTAAACCTGAAACACAAACATTAATATTGAGCTCATTTTGGTCTGAAACCAGAAATGTTTTCACACATTCAGAAGAGGAGTCAGAAGACCTGAGGTCTGTGTTCTTGTTCATAAATCATACGCAGCCAATCAGAGAGCAGCTGATTCTGACATCACTGATCTGTTTCTCATTATTGCTGTTTGTCAACAGCTCTGGGGGAACAAGATTTCAGAAATTTGTGAGACCAAAAGTATCACAGACTCAAACTGTGGAATCTAAAGCTTCCAGATTTCAAAGTATGGGGAAATTCTTTAAAAGAAAAAGCGGTAAGAGATGTCGGGACTTTTATTTGTTTTGGATACAAAATTGAGTCAGCTGCTTACACCCAGTGACTTCTTGGAAAGAAACTACACCAATCTGCTGAATGGATATCCACATCTGGGAAACGATCCGAGTCACCCTGAAACTCAGAGTCTAGGCCAAAGTGTGGTGCTGATGCTGGTGGAACTTATCTGCTCCACCAATTCTAACTGCACCATGATGGGCAGTACTGTAGACCGTGAAGCCGTCCCAGCTCATAAACCCGAGCAGTGCTTTATGGAAGAAAGAGTGACCAAAGCCAAAGATATAATCTCACCTGTGGAAACAGACTGCTTTACACTAACAACCCTTCACCCAAGACAGCAGTCACACAGCCGAAGTTACTTATTGTAAGCTACTGTAAGAGAAGTGCTGCCAAAAACAAACTCAAGTGAATCTCTAATCCCCACCATGTGGTCCAGCAGGACCTGTGAGCCGAACATCAGTGTGACAAAAACAACCAGGAGACCCCAGAGAAGCGCAACGCCCTGCAGGAAGCTTCACCCATAGGGACCGGTTGCTACTGGCAACGGGACCGATGCTGTCACAGCAGAGCACCTGAACTTTCCCTGAGGATTCAGTGTTTCACCTGGTTTATGACTCAGTGAACTGATTAGAGGTGCTCAGAGACGTTTCACTTCATTCAGTCTGTTTATATTTTTGTTTACATGTTGTTGATGTTTACAGGAAAAGATCGGTCTTTTTATTTCATGCGTGTGGATGATTTTTTTCAAACAAACAGCTCGTCAGGTGATCAAACTTTCTCCTTCACCGTTTCTGGGATTAAAAAGTTTCTCCTGTATCCTCCTCACCTGCTCCGCGCGCTGGTGGGAGGAGCTAAGCGGAGGTGACGTACAGAGACGTGAGAAACTGCAGCTAGCACGATGCTAACATTAACTTAGCATCGTGCTAGCAGCGAGCCTGTTTCCAGCAGCAGGAAGTAAACTAACCTTCTCTTCCCGGCTCCATTCCGGCTTTTAAATACACTTCCGGCGGTTTGCGGTGTCGGTCCACCTCAGCTCTGTCCACAGAACCGGACTACGGAGGACTTCTGGATCCATCTGCTAACCGAGCGCTGCGTCAAGTGCGCTAAGTTAGCAATCACAGTCACTTCCGGGACACGTTTCAAAATAAAACTCACAGCAAGCCAAAAGCAGGCTTCGACATGAAACAGGAAGTACACTTGAGCCTTTGTTATATCTTATTTTTTAAAGTTTGCGGATTTATCGGCGAACAGTTTGAAAATCTGAAGAAATCATTCAAAGTAATTCAGACTTTTAATTTCACTACAACTTCTATGCAGTCAGGCGGGTCGGTAGCCCTGGGCATCCGGGACTCGAGTCCTGGATGTTTTTGGAATAGTCCCGGATCTCGTAAAATAAATGTTTATTTAAGGACAGGTGTATTCAGGTATCTGTTTGTCACCGTTTATCAGGGGCAAAGTCACATCTGAAACACTCCCGTCTCTGTCTGACCAACCTACCCTAGTCAAGAACCAATCACAGCTGAGCATCCATCCGGCAGGTCAAACTTAACATCAGCGCCTGTGTTGATTTGTCTGGGTCCCACAACCTTCATTCAACAACAAGCGTTTTGTGTTTTCCCATTTACACACCTGACTGTAACCTTTAGGTAGTACACAGTGTTTGATGTTTTATATTAATTTTACTATAAAATATAGTAAATAACTTTGAAAAGTTGCTTTTATTGAGTGAAAATCCAAAAGATTTCAGGGCTGGCCTAAACCCCCAATGTTTCACTATCCTAGCAACGCCCCTGGTTTGGCCTGACAATAGCAGTCAGAAGCCACGTCTCCCCGTCTAATCATTTCTTTCCTGTTTTCAGGACACATGTATAGCTGTCCACAGGTGCTGCCACCTGGTGCCTATAACACAGGGACTGACCCCATGCCAACAGTAAAACAGAGCCATCAGATCGCCTCACTAAAGGGGTCAAGGGTTTAGCTTTTTCCTTCCATCTGTCACCTGTTTATGTATTTTAAGAAATGCAATGAGGTAAAGCAAAAGAAACCACAATAATCAGTTATCAACATAATTTGATGCAAGCATTCTTTGCTGGATATCTTAAGCCTCCCTCATATTATTATTGTAACAAAAAACACTACAGAATGGAGTAAAAACTGTTACATTTCACACTAAATTTTAGGGGAGTAGAAGAAGAAAACAGAAATAATCAACTAAAGTACCTTCAAACTGAAGTAAAATACTAGTAAATTAAAATGTATTTTCAACACAATAATGATAGATGGGCTAATGAATAAAAAGAGGAACACCCACTGCAGGCGCCTTTTATGTTTATTTTATGATTTTACTGAAGCAGCATATTTTGAATAGTCATAACACTTATTGTATTTACTTCAGTTTTATTTTTAAAAGTCTAAACAGGAAGCAGAATTTTCAGATGAAGGTTTTTTAGTTGAGAAGATAAATGAGTGGTGGAGGACTATGGAGCAACACTGTGGTTTTACCATCACTGCTGTATAGTGGACGCATAAGAACAATCGCTCGTCTGTCTACACATGTAGTTATCAGAAATATAACATAAAGCAATAAGAAATTAAGAAAGCCACGATACTCATTGTAAGAGGAGCTACACCTGCAGAAAGACAGGCTCAGTGAAATAATGAAGGTTAAAGCTGGTTTGAAATGATTGATACACTGACAAGTGAATATTTGCTGAGCCAAGCTTTAATCAGACAGGACATCAGAGGATTTCATCATGCTTTAAAGAACCACAGTACTGTACACCGATCAGGCATAACATTATGAGCACTGACAGGTCAAGTGAATAACACTGATTACCTCTTCATCATGGCACCTGTTAGTGGGTGGGATATATTAGGGAGCAAGTGAACATTTTGTCCTCAAAGTTGATGTGTTAGAAGCAGGAAAAATGGGCAAGCGTAAGGATTTGTGCGAGTTTGACAAGAACCAAACTGTGATGGCTAGACGACTGGGTCAGAGCAGCTCCAAAACTGCAGCTCTTGTGGGGTGTTCACAGTCTGCAGTGGTCAGTATCTATGAAAAGTGGTCCAAGGAAGGAACAGTGGTGAACCGGCGACAGGGTAATGGGAGGCCAAGGCTCATTGATGCACGTGGGGAGCGAAGGCTGGCCTGTGT
>VUQI01009690.1:5010-16959 GCA_015106735.1 Paratilapia polleni
TGTTAAAGAGCATCAGTGCCACCCACAGGCCTGGAATGCAAACGCCTACCCCCCCCCCCCCCCCCCCCAAAACAAAAAAAAAAAAAAAAAAAAAAAAAAAAAAAAAAACAACACAAAAAAAAAAAAAAAAAAAAAAAGTCATAAGGATACCTATACAGACTGACCTAACTATTTTTATGAAATGTTTAGACAATTCTTAGTGCATCTGACACTTAAGTGTTGTGCATCCATGTCAACCTATATATAAAGCTGACAGTCACCTATGACCGCCATCATTTCCAGACAAATGTTAATTTACAGTGTTATTAACATATAAATAATAACCACTGTCCAGATTCAATCTAGAGCATTTATTAGAGGCAAGAATACAAGAAGCTTTATATTTAAGTGTCAAGTTGCTGATCAGATTGCCTATCTTGTACTAACTCACTAAGTGAGTATACATTTAATAGTGTGCTACTGTTAGTAGGAATATGAGATGGAGTCCCAGAAACCTATTTCTCGTAATACATTTTGCAAATATTCCCAGGTGACTCAGAACCTTCTGGGCTCTCTCTTTGGGTAAGGAAGCCATTCTCAGAGACATGAATGAAGAACAGACCAGACCATCTCTAATATCAGAAGCAAAATTCCAAATCTTCTGGTTCACGGTAATGTGCTAAATCACACTTTTGATGTCAGAGACAGTACCAGAAATGGGAATTCAGTGTGGAAATACCAGAATACCTGTCTATAAAACACACACAGGAGGGCTAACTGATGCCATGCCAGTTTACTTTGACTTCTCTTCACAGAAGCATCCTTCCCTCTTTCCCAGTTGTGAGCAATTAAATGTTTAAGTGGTGGAGAAGCATAAGATAAAGTAATTGCACTGTATTAGGTACAGGGCTCTTACTATATGGATGTTCTTGCTGCTTCTTGCTTATTTCCAAATAGAAACATTCAGTGTCAAGAGCTTTAGTTTGAAATACGTAAACATGATGGAATGGGGATAACATCTCTTCTATGAAACTTTTTTAATGCACCTTTTAAAAAACTGTTTTGTTGCACTGGATTGTTGCACAAATGAGCAGCCAGCTTCACCGACTGCAAGCACAAACACAGTTGTGTAGGATTAAACCAAATATAAAGAGAAATCCAGGTCCTTATTCTACTTTAACTAGATTTAAATGTTTGCCACTAACTGTGTCCTGAATGGCGCAGCTGTGAGACGTATGTTAAAAGTTTTCTCTGAGTAAGGAGAGCACTGAAACATAAACACCTTTTGAACCCCACTTGGAAACATGATGTTGCTAATACTTTGAAATGAGCAAACATAAGAACTTCACAGAACTGCCAAGAAGAATAATAACTTAACACCTACCACCTTGCCGTCAACAGTATAAAGCCTTCTGACGACTCCAGAGTCTAGCTTGATGGCATCTGTGATGTCGGTCATGACTTGCTCAAAAGAGTGTGCCGTTTTCTTGTTGAGCAAGATCCGTACAGCCTTGCGAGGCTTTACTCCACTGCGGACAATTGTTACCAGTTTGGGCTTAATGAAGTCTTTGCCCTCCCTGGTTTCTGGGAATCCAGCCTTGGCACTACCGAGGGAAGAAGGGTCACGGACAGACACGGCAGTCCTAGCACCAACTGACCAGTTAGGATTTACATTCTTCGTGTAGTCCAGCTTCTTGTAGGGCTCTATGGATGCACAAACATAGCTCTCTCCTGGAGAAAGTCAAGACAACAGATTTTCTCAGCCTGCAAGCAAAAGCTAAAGCACACATGGTATATAAAAAGTATAGAGTGCAATATGGAGTAACACTTGCTTCTGCTCTTCAGGCCAGAGGAATTTAAGCATTTTATTTTTATTGTCATCAACCATTTTGGTGTAATTTCTGGCATACATGACCTTATATTATTCAATATAAACCAAATCTAGGGCAAGCTTAAAACTATTGAGAAACACTGCTCACCTTCCACCAGCTGGTCCATGCTAGTGATCTTTGTTGACCCATCAATGGTGTATATGGTCCGTACTCCCTGGGGCAAGTTGACATTATCTGACAGACATCTTGTAAGGTCAGCCAAGAGTGCTTCTAGGGACCTAAATCTGTCCTGAGAAATGGCATACACAATCCCCTTGAAGTATCGGTCTCCATTGCGGTAGAAACGAATCTTTTTGGCCTTCTTTTCTGAGCTCAGTGCTTGCAGTGTCCTGGTTCTGTACAGGCTGCAGTGAGCGCTATGAGTGGGACTGGGGAGCCCATTCCCCCTTGAGCCCCTTCGGGTGTATCTTTGAGCCTTGTCCCGCTCATCAAAGTGCTCCAGCTCCATGTTGTGTATGTTGTGCTCTGAATAATATGAGGAAAGAAACTGTTTACAGTCTGAATAAGCATTTTAACTTGAACCCGCATAATATATTAGACTAATTATGCTCTCTTTAACTCTAGCTGCTTATACACCTGCTACAGCACTGATACAAGCGTTGATGCTGCAACTGCTGCTCATACACACATTATCAAGTAACATGTCACACCCATTTCATGCTCTCTGGAGTGCTTCAATTTAACCTTATAAAATTCACATGAATTTGCAGTGGACGATACATGATAAAGTAACAGTCTCCTGTGGGATTTTGGCTGAAACCTTATTGTTAGGTAAACCTTAAAAACATGCAAAGGAAGAAAACGGCAGTGAACAGGATTTTCTAGTTTCAGTGCAATCTCTCTTACCTTTGAGGTGAGGACGGATGTAATCAAACGCTTGTAAGCGAAACGTGTCTCAAATCTTTTATTTATTGGATGCCTTGTATGAACCATGCGTCCCTTTGTTGCCCTGTGATGGTGCTCTGCCTTCCTGCCGTGTGTCTACTCTGCTGTGTACTCACATGCAGATTGGAGGCAGGGCTGTAGCCGGTGTCCTCCACCCTCCCCTACTCCTCTTCCATTGCAGTGATTTACCGGACCGCTCTGCTGTCAGCCTTCCTCGTGCTCGCTGCTATCAGAGCGCGTTCTGGCGTGTATTAATAAAATGCGCGTTCATGTTGACCTGCTTTAATAGCACCATTTGGGATACTTAAGGTTTAAAAAAAAAAATCACACTTCATAATTACCCATTAATTCATAATCAGAAAAGCGGACTTTTGTTTTCTTTTAACATGGGTATCTTTTACCATAGCAACAAGAAGGTAGCAAGCTGAAACTTTAGTTAGCTAAAGATATACCTTAAAAACGTACATTTTAAAAACAAAACGGATAAAGAAATAACTTACTAGCAATGTTTCTTTAAGTAATTAACTAACCACTTCCACTCATTCACTAAAATAGTATTCATTTCACAGTAAGATAACTCTAAGTCTAGCCAACAGCTTCAAAATTTCAAGCAAGCGGCTGTTTCTAGCCTGTTTAAACAGTTACTGTTGTTGGAAAATAAGTATTAAAATACATACACAAGGTAACAACAAAGATGAGACGACATTTTGCAGTCAGGTATGGAGGTACAAAGATGCCTCTAATGGAAGCAGGTGTGTGCAATTAACCGGTTCATTGAGACTTGCTCGTGAAAAGCGTATGAGGGGCTGATGAAGGACGCCTTTAACTCGGAAGCTAATAAGCGCAACTTAAGTATGAGCAAAAGACCAACTAATGGGTAATTTGCGTTTTTTTAATATATCAGATCTTAACAGTATATTGTTATACGTCGATAGGCTGACAGCTTGTATTAACTAGAAAAAAAAAAAAGATCTGGGACCACCTAGGTTTATGGTTGTCAGCATTTTTTTAAACTTCTTTTAAACCTGATGCCAACAATTACATTACTATGGGGCTTTTGTCCAAGAGCTGAAAGCATAACTTCGTTATCCTCTAAGTTTGGAAGATTATTGACCAAAAACAAAAAAGTGTTTGCTGATCAGGCTATACAACTAAAACGTCCTAAATACACTGGACGACTTGTGACTTGCTGAAAATTTTATTCACTTTTCTCGCTGCTGCTAAGATTTTTGTCCAGGCTTTAAGTAGTCTATTACTCTGCTTTGATTGTGCCTTTGTTCCTCAGTAGGTTTTACCACATTCCAGATTTTTTTTCGTGCATTAAATGTACGAATGTTGCTAGGAGTACAAATTCTATACAGTGCTTAATGTAAGGCAATGTTCCTAGTGTTCTTTACAGAGGTTTTTTTTTCTATTTCTTTTTTAGACAAACCTGGGAGCCAAACACTCCAGTCATATGAATTTTCAACACCTGAGCAGTAAGCAAAAAGCAACCCCCCCCCAAACAATACAGTTTCTAAATACAGAAGAGACATCATAGTGTGTTATGACATTCACAGCTGTTTTTCTCTTCAGGTTTGAAGATGAGCCTAAAGATGACCCTGCTACAGGGAAGTGCTACCCCTCTTCTTCAGAGAAAAGTGAGCTCCAGAATTCTCTCCACTGCCGCAAGGAACAGAAACGGAGGTTGGACTTGTATGGTATCATATTTGGACATGAACTTGGGTGGTGATACTTTGGCTTTGGCTCATTTACTGTACATATTGACATATTCCCAGGCTTCAAATCAGAACATCTTGTCAACGCTTATGTGAACTTCTGCCCTTTGTCAATGGTCCGTTAGACACAGCAACCACACTTGAGCTCACTGTGAATTATATAAGCTACCTGAAGGAGACTCTTCCTCCAGATATTCTGTCTAAAGTAGGTCTAATTCATCCTGGTATCAGCTTTGAAAGTAAATGTTATGACCATTTTAATGACTTTTGTTTGTGCTGTTTTTTGTTTTTCCCTTTTCCCCAGGTTATTAAAGCAGTTGAGATGAATTCGAGCAGTGTGTGGAAAAACATACAGAATTCACAAAAGAAAAGGTACACAGTCCAAGCCAGAGTTATGAAGACTCTGAGGATTTATTTATTTTAAATTATTTAAGTTTTAAATGTTAAGTTCACTTTTTTCTCACAGAAAAACAATCAGGCTAAAAAAGAATACCTTGCAGAGGACAAAGCCAGCTGCTAAGAAGTCAAATGAGGGTATTGTGTGTTTTCTTTCTTTTTTTTTTTTTTTTAAATTATATTATTTTCTTTCTGTTGGTACATTATGATTCTGTTAACATACTGCTAAATTTCAGATCATGTCCCAAGAAGCACTCAGAAGAATTTCTGTAAAAAAATGAATCAGCCATCTATCACAATAACCAGCACTCAGACGATGGATCAAACACTTCCTCAAGCAGACAGTCTGACCATGGCGCATGCCTCGCCAATATTATTGGACAAATCGACTGTTCCCCGGGGACAAATGCTCCCAGTGTACCAGGATCAATTTCTCTCTGCCTCATTTCAATTTGTGGAACATAACTGGATAAACTCAGCCACTGCATTTATGAATCCAACTTCATGTGCTTTCACATCAGCAGAAATCAGCCACACTTTTTTACCCCAGATGGGACCCAGCCCATCTTCAAGCCATACGTTATGGGATGCTGCTTCTAGCCAGGTGGATCCTGTTGCTTTCCCAGCAGGCAATTTTGGCCAAGCATATATCCCACCTGAACAGATTGAAGTCAGTTACACTGACTCACCTCAGGTTAGCACACCTGACAGTGTATCAGTAGAAGATTTTACAAACCAACTACTTATCCCACCATCTAAACATCAAAGTGAACTGGCAAGCTCTGATGACCTCACTCTTGCAAACAGAACTCAGCCAGTTTCAGAAGCTCTGTATGATTCAAGACTTTTCCAAGATGGTGACCTCTGCAGTAGCAGCCCTTTGACAGACAGTCAGTGTGATGTGGTCAGTCCCTTTTGGCTGGATTTGCTTTTGGATAGCAGTGGTAACTTCTGCTTCCCTGATCCTAATCTTGTAGACTTTGTTCTTTCCCCCAAAACATGGTCCAACTAAGTATATGGTTACTGCAACTTTGCAGTTTTAAAAGGCCAGTTAGTAGAGAAATGGGTGTAACTATAGTGGCTATCTTTTTGTGTTTTTGTTTTTTTTGTTTGTTTGTTTCAATTTATGTGTAAAAAAATGTTTTGACTGCAGTGTTGTTGACTAACAGTAAATTGGCATGCATATGTCTGTATACAGAAAGCTTAAAAAAAAAAAGAGAGAGAAATATATAGCTCATAGCAACACCCTGAGCTGTGTGCAGCATGGTCTGCAGACCTTATTAAATGGATTTTGTCATTATTTAAGTTTGGTAAAAGTGTTTGCATGTTGTTCCTGTTGTCATATTGTTACAGATTGCATTTATTGTCATATTAGGTACATCTTTAGGTTTTTAGGAGAGCACTGTACGAATTATGGTACTTAAATTTGAGGTGAATAAAGCCGATAAGTAGTCATAATTGCTTTTAGAAACCTTTACAAGTATTTATTTTTTAAGTGTAAAAATTGGGGAAACTGTTGAACCAAACCACTACTAGTTCTCCAGGCTTCTTGAAGAACGTTCCAAAGCTCTTTGGGTGTTGGCTGCCTTTTGTTTCATTCTCTGTCAAGATGATCCCACACTGCTTGAGAAATGTTGAGGTCTGGGCTCTGGGGAGGCCAATCCATGAGTGTTCTATTTTACTGCATTGGTAGTGTGTTTGGGATCACTGTGATGCTGAAAGCCATTCCCAATCAGATGCTTTCCAGATGCTATTGCATGGTGGATCAAAACCTGACTCTACTTTTCTGTGTTTATAAGTCCACCAATTTTGACAAGATCCCTAACCCCACTGGCTGGGGATTTGAATGATTTGAACCCCAAATTTTGCATTTGGGTTCATCACTCCATAAGACCTTTTGCCACTAATTTTCAGTCCAGTTCTTTGGTATAATTTAGTATACCTCAGCCTTTTCTCCCTGTGAGACCATTTCTGTTGAAGCTTCAGCAAACAGTAGATGGATCAACTGACGGGCCAGATGCATCTCTCAGGCCTGCCACTTCTTTTGTCCTCCACTTGTCTAGTTTCCTCAAATTTTTAAGGACACACTGCACACCATGCTGAGATATGCCACGTTTCTGGATAATGACTCTTTGGGAATCACCTTGTTGGTGCAAAGCTATTTTATGCCTGTCAAAACATGTTGTCTTCAGCATTTTTCATAGATTCAACAAAAGAAATGGGAACAAATTGTTTTTTTGCAACAGGCTGCTAGTAACAAAGTACCTAAAGCTACAATTTAAAATTGTGTTGACAACACTGGTTCTTCCCTTGAGTTAGGTGCCATATCTATATATAATCTGAATGATTCATATGTCTGTTAAGTGCCTTAAACAAAATAAAACAGAAAAACATTCCACTGAAAAGGATCAGGTACAAGGACTGGACAGAAAATGAGTGAAAAAGCAACCAGTGTCCAAAGAAAAACTTTGAAAGACCTTCAGAAAGCTCAAGACCACTTTAAAGAGATTACAAGCAAGTCTGTCTCCTTGGAAGCAAAATATAAAGAAATGAGGGGTGGCTCAAGACCTTTGCACACTACTGTTTATCACTGTACTTAATTTTAGCTACTACCCTGATTAAATAAGAAATCTACAAATAATTTGGATGACACATTTACTGTCTCCAACTAGGAGACAGGAATTTACAGAATTAATCAAGCTTGATCTAATGGTTGGAAATTAAATTGTTGCCACTAGGTGGAGGTACTAGGCTGATGGTGTTAACTACCCCAGCTGCTGAGGCATTAAAATTAATTGCCTGGTCAAATACACACTTCATATGGTACAAAATAGATTTAGACTCTAAAATCTTAGGTATGCTTAATTTAGTCTTCATCTTTATTAATTAGTTCAGCTGGTAAAGAAATCTCAATGTGCAACTAGAGGCCATCTGAAAATTACAATTACTACTGAGCATTTGTTTACATATTACAGTGAAATGTTATTTTTTTATTAAATACAATAAGCAACATTTTAAAATAACATTGCAAGTACATTATAACTAAGTTGAAATATAGAAGAAAGCCCTGCAGACTGTAGCACAGCACATCTTTTAGGTTACAGTTTTAGACTGCTGAGATGCATTTACATGTTACTGATTCTCTGTTATGCAAGTATAGGAAGACTATATGTTTAACAAAAATACATAACAGAATATGGACAAGTTTTACAGCTTGAAATGTCAGAAATTTGCTTTATCGTTTGATATTTGCAGGCACAGTTAGCAGCAGTGATGACATTTTAAACACCACGGTGAAACAGTATAGCTGGCAGTACATTGGTCTGAAACATATGTGAAATATATATGAATATACAGACATTTTTTTTCCATTCATTTAGAATACATTTGCTCTTATCATACTAGGGAAAACACACACACACACTTACAAATGATTTGTGTCCATTCAAGAACAAAGCTTTCTTAATACAAACAGCGGTGTTAAACAGGTCCATGTTAACTGATGCTACCTAAATGGTATCTAGGACATTATATACTGCATAAATTAATCTTTTGGTCTGGGTTATATAATTTTCAGTTTCTTCACATTTAGGTCCAAGCTACCTGTATTACATAAAATTTAAAGTGCAAGTCCCAAGCAGCATCAAACTATAGGATATGCATATAACAGTAGTCATCTTGTAAATATAGAACATGTTTTATAAATAATGAATATTAAATATAGATTAATTTAATAGAAATTACAAATTATGTTTAAGGCATTGCTGGGGGAATGAGGCAGGACACTACCAGCTACTTTTCCAACTTCTCCACTTGATTCCCATTTTCTGTTTTTTCCTGAAGCTTGTAGTCTTCCAAAATGGCCTGCGCTGTGTGCCTGCCAGTCCTTTTCACCACCGCTTTGATCCCCAGGTTGTCAATATTGAAGGCAGTGATACCGACATTAATGGCAGAATTGACGGCGTGATCTGTGGCTTGTCCTGCTGCTGGCCCATACCTTCAGAGTCAGATTGGGTGAGGGGTCAGAGCAAGAGGCGGGGAACAAGGGGGTTTGAGGAGAATTAATTAATATGTAGTGCAAAGACTGCAAAAGATGCCATGCTGTATGTGGATTTCAGTGAGAGGATTAAAACACATGCAAGTGCACAATCTGGGGGAAAAAAAGACATTTCTGTCTGCCACAATCAGTTCAATTTTACCCAACTAGGAGACAGATGGGAATTTCTGCTTTTGGCTCATTTGATTTCAAAATGCCGGGCAAATCAACTTGTATCATCACATGGATGCAAAAACACTGTAAATTCAATACTGATATAATAAGGTCCTGCTTAGTGATTTCCCAGAAATACCTAACACAGCCAAAATGTATTAAAAGGAAGAATGGTACTGCAAATTTTTATCATTACAAGAATATTTTTATAATTTCCAACCCTCCTGAAATCAGTGTTTAATTCTGATGTGTAGATATTTGATCACTGGTTGCATAATTTCATATAATATAGGAATCTGTTGGGGTCAGGCAGGACAGAAACATTGTCAATTGTGAAATTTCCATTAGAAACATCTTTAGAAATCAGTGAAAGCAGCATCCTAATCTGAACTAGCACAAGAAAGGGGAGTGAACTGGTACACCACAGGACTAAAGAGTGCTTTGTGAAAGAGTATGGGCTTCATTACCAAAAAAAAGAAGCTTATGTCATGTGCATGATAGTGGTGTCAAGAGTTAAAGCTGTGTATAATTAGGAAGAATTACACTTAGGTGTGTCAGAGGTGTTTTGTAGACCCCTAAATCTGCAAAGCAAATTGAAGAGAGTGAGTGCACTTTTGATTTTTGCTTGTATACTGTATGAAGTCATTTACAACATACACATCCAAAACCTGTTTAGCAAGCAGTGCTGAGCAAAAATTTGTATAGTTGTACATTCAAGCAGTGACAGTAGTCTGAAGTTATTTAATACAGAATAAGACTTACTTATGTTTTACGGTAGTGACAGTTTCTGAAGCTACATTTGTAGCAATGTCCTTTGCCGCTACTTCCAAACCAGTCCACATGGTTGCAAATCCTGGGAAAACACACAAAGGTCTTATTTATGTAAGTGTGTGAATCTGTGAAAAATACTGAAGACAACATGTTTTGACAGGGCGTGATCAAATAATACAATTGAATTTGAATTTAGCCGATCTCCCCTTTAAGCCTGTCTTCTATTGCAACACTTCCAGTATGGCTGCTATTTTACACAGCAGCCATTCAACCTAAATTTTGGGAAAGAGGACAAAGTTGGAGGGAGCCAAATCTGCTGAAATGGACAGGTGGTCAGCGCAGGACCAAAAAAAAAAAAAAGAAAGAAAAACCCTTCTGCTTGTTCAGTGTGCTCTGTGCCAGTGCAAGATGACACACAGTAAAGCTGAGGTAATTCAGGATGTTATGGTAGAACTCAGTAAAGATGAAATTGCCTATGATGGTACTCCTGAAAAGATGTACCACCTTCAGGCTTGGACAATTTTAAACTGAAACCTGCCTTTTTTTTTTGTCTGTGAGTCATAGCCTGAGATTCAGCTCTCATCACCAGTGACCTTTGACATGAAAGTCAGGTCAATCTGACACACAAGTTGATGTCCACGGTGAAATCACAGATGCAAAAGTGTGACTGATCAGAACAGGACTTCCAGGGAGCGATCAAACAATAGCAGCAGTGCTGGAATTGTTTTATCAGAGTTGTATAAGGGGCCGACCTCGTGGGGGAGATGTATATATGCAGGTTTTTTCCTGGCTTATAACAGGAATTTGAGGGGTGGCGATGCACATATTGTGCATAAAGTGAATGCAATGAGTCTGTTATCTTATTTGACAGAAATTTATGCATTTTTCTTTTAAAAATGCTATTCTGTTTGACTAAATGAAATACTAATCTAATCTAATATCTATTACAAATCTAATACTACTAAAAATGTATTATTTATTTATTTATTTAAATAGAATACTAATAATTTTCCTTTGTTTCTAGACTGTATATATGAATAAAAAAACATTAAGGACACATTTTAAAACAACTCACTCTAAGAGAACAAAATGTGTAGGTTCACTTTACCCTGCACTCCACTGGCAGCCACCACCATGGCTCCATCAATGTTGGAACGTCCATCTTTGTCTTTCTTCAAAGATTCTGGGATCAGCTTGCCTCCGTGTTTTTTCACATGTGGAGCCAACTCTCGACCCACACAGCTAGCAACAGCACACACGCCATCCACTGCAATAAGAGAGCATTACTAAAATTATAGGTTCACTGCCAAATTATCACTCAAGGCCAGTAAAACATGCTGAGCGATGATGACTTAGTGACCTAGAAACTGGCTGACTTTGACAGCTCCTCCCGTCGCTTGCTTGGCAACATGGAGGCCTTTGGTGACTGTGGGGCTGACAGGGGTGGGTTTGTCCTCTGGAGTGATGTGTTCTCTGAGTTTAGATGCCCCTTTGTGAATGGCCTTGCCTGTGTACTCAGCTCCTTTGACCAGACCCCAGCTTAGCCAGGATGCACCTGACAGGATCACACAGGGCACACAGCGTTAGTCATTGTTGGTGAGGACTGCTGACCTATATTCATGAACAATGCAATTCCAAACTAATCGATAACTTGCTAAAAGATAAACATATTCCAGTTTAAAGGCACATTGTTTGCTCACCTGTCAGGATCCCATTGGCCACCTTTTCACTCCATTCGGGCAAAGCTTTTTCCTCCTCTGTCTCTGCTGGAGTCTCAGCAGGCTGCTCGGGTGTAGCGACAGACACCTTCTGACTGAGATTAATGGTGTCTGCAGCTTCTTCTGGAGCCTGATTATGGAGACACATTAGTTAGCCAGTGCAAGATGAAGGCAGACAATGTGGGCTGAAAATAAGAAATACTTGTCAGTCAACCTCTTTGGACAACTTGTGGAAGCTGTACCCATCGCAGTTCAGAGTCTCGCCTCCCCCAAAATGCACACAATACATGCTCTCATTCTGTACTCATTACAATGCACTATTTGTTTGCCCCAAACAGACTGCCATTTTAAAACATCTCTGCACTGTAAGGAAAGCTTTG
>VUQI01009690.1:52098-64184 GCA_015106735.1 Paratilapia polleni
AAGTTTTTTTTTTTTTTTTTTTTTTTTTTTTTTTGCAGCTTATTAAACAGGCTTTTATATTTAGAGAATAGTAATTTTGATTTATGTTTTGATAAACGTTTATTCACTGTTGGATATACATGTGAAGAGCAGCAACATGTTCTCCAAAGTGCCTGAGATCATAGCCTGAAGAGAATAGTAAAATTCAAAGTGCAGCTGCATAGTGTAAAAATGTCTTGCATCAGCAAGTTTGAGCATGTTGAAGCTATAGCATTATCTCTACCTCTGGGAAAACTAGACATTTGGATATATGCATTTCACCTCAAATACCTAACAGTAAAAAGACTCCCAAGATGTTAAAAACATCACAGACATGGCTATGAGGGATAAACAATGCCATATGCACCCAGAGTTGGTGGGGGAGTTCATTAAGGTAGATTGCCCAATTTTATTGTCAGAAAAGAAAAAATCCTAACAGGAGAGCTACTTCTTTTCCAAGTCATGGCAATTAGTGTACAGTAACAAGTAGTATTACTTTTGGTTATGCACACATCGATTCCAAAAAACAGAAAAATCAACTAAAGGAAAAAGGATGTTAAAGTGCAAGTTTAGCAGTTCATTTTCATCAGCAGTTTCCCTGTGAAATCTACCATTAGTAGCTTAGAATAGACAACAATGACTGAATTTACATGCATGCATTTATGGTTTTTAAGGAATGCAGGTAAAAAACGTAATGCAATATTATGACAAGAACAATTGTGAGTGACTAGGTAGAGATCACTAGATACTGATGACTAAAGATTATGATTTTCAGACCAAGACTTTACTTTACTGTTGTACTCATCTGCTTGTAAAGTTTAAGACAGGATACAGACCAATGCTTCTGGGTTTTAGATAACTGCACCTCTAAGAGCTGTATTTCAATCAACGCTGAATGGAGCTGCAGGGACTGGGATGAGATCACACAAGCCCCATTGAGGCAGAGTCAGCAAAAGCCTCGTAACATTGCTTTCCCACACTGAGGGATTGTGTCTGGCCATGGAATTGGAAACTTTTGATCTGTCAGCATTTCTCCAAAAGTACTGTTCCACTAACTTTGTCATAATGTATGCTGCATGTAGCCTAATTTTAATTAAATACATCACAAAAGGTCAGTTTGGAGTCTGAAGGTTTGTTAGTACAAAGTTTCTTTGGAGACAGACCTACTCTGGCAGAGAGAATATTCTCTCAGAGGGTGAAGACAAACACTTTGACTGGCTAGATAATGTTAGACTGAGCACTAACTGCCATAAATGGAAAAGTGCTATTCAAGCCTCACTGTCTTAGATAATCTTGGTGAGCTAGTTACCCTGAAGGTCTTCAAATGATCAAGAATGGCAGTGGTGACCTTTTAGCTTATGTTTGGGTGCATTAGGCAAAATCTACTTTTGCACTCTATTTTATTGCAGCTTAATGCACATGAGTACAGTATGCACATGTTCTCTGCTACAAGCAAAATTTAGAGCTGATAAACAAAATTGCTTGCAGTTTTAACAAAGCACTTCTGAAAGTTATGACTGAAACAAATGTTTTGTTATTTTGCTTTATGACTACTGGAAAACATCTGGGGAATTTGTGGAAAACAGGATGGGAGGAATGATGGGAGGAACAATGGGAGGTAATATGATCTGACACAGTTAATGCGTTCAGGAGACTTGGCCTTCTCAAGCATGTAACACGTAATTTTAAAAAGAAGCTCAATTTGTCTTTACTCAGCCAGCTAATCTAGTTAAACTTTATTGACAAATATGAATATTTGTGCTATCAGTGCAGCTCTTCTATGAAGGAAAAGTCTAACTCAAACTCGAGCTGACTCATTTAAAGTTGTGCTTTTAGAAGACTGTGCTACATTATACTGTAACAGGCTTAAATTAGTAAATCAGTTTGCAGCTTTAGCTGCAGCTTTAGCCCAGCCAATGTTTCACTGATTCCATAGTTCCTTGTCAGACTCCCACTAAAACAAATACAATTCTTTGGCTGTTTCCAACCTTATCATTTGCCAAATCCAGTGAGCAGAGAAAGCAGAGGGTATTCATCACAAAGAACTAAGCCTATTTAAAGTGCTAAGCATGACTCAGTCAAGCACTGAGGGCAAACTCAGTGTGAGTGCTGTATATATGTATATGTGTATGAAAGGAAGAAAAGAGTAAGGCGGACTGTTAATAGCCATGAACTTGATTCATGTTTAAACGAAAACTGCTGAGATCGCTGGAACAAAACAGAAAAAGAGGTTTCTTATAATGACCGAGCTGAACACTTTTCCATTCATGAACACAGTCAACATTTTGCAGCCACATCATATCCTGGAATCAGTGGTTCACCACTGTGGCATCCAACATCAACCAGGCTTCTCAGTTATGAAAACCCTAACTTTCAGTTTATAGGATCAAATGGGACTGTCTTCCATACAAAGGGTTTAAAGGCTGCGTCTATAAATGTGTTTTTCATTTTAAGCAGTAGTTTAATTCAAAGTAAGATAACAGATGTCTATCTCTCTGGAAACATCCAAGTTTCCATGATAATGCTTGGGGAGAAGTAGTAGAAAAAGAGGGAGGAGAAAGTGAGGAGAACAGTAAGCACACGGAGCTGATGAGTGAATGTATTTGCTTGAAAAGTGTTTAAACTGGAGACACAATTTCTTCTGTTGGATACACAAAACAACACTCACGCTTTCTTTCCACAGATGGTCCCTCGGTACCAGTTACGGCAAGTGCTAAAGTACTTCTTCTTGGTCCCCATGACTTGCTGGAGGGCGCAGACATTGGGTCTAATGAGAATTTATGGCAAAAAATGGGATGAAAAATTACTCAGCAAATAAAACATCAGTAAGAATCTAGAAAATATGATATGATTCATATGTAAATTATTATTTGACAAACAGCCCAGATGGGTAAGACATCAGACTGTCAAGTATGAATAATTATTTGGCAACTACCACTGTTGCTTTTGAAGCCAGACAGTCAAATATGAATAATGATAGCTACATCTGCTGGATTAAACATTACCTAAGTGAAATGCAAGATTTCAGATACCATTAAAAGAATGCACAGTTAATATTGTTGAAACAGTTGGAACTGTATAGAAATATAGACGGTTTTATCTAAAAATAACAAATACAAATGTGCAGAAATGATAACTACTGCTCAAGCTTCATGCATGCACAATAAAACAACAAATATCTCCTAAAATAGCCATAATGAAAAAAAAAATTAAAATTAAAAAAATGATTGAGCTTACCCTTCTTTCTTTGCCCTGATGCGGCTGTGGGCAACAATTTTGTCGTATGCTGAGGAGTCAGCATTGTCAAATGTACAGAGCACAAAAAGTGCACAGGCAGCTACAAAAAGGAGCTTCATCCTTGATTCCTTCGCTAGCCCACCCAGACCCAAAGTAATGGGAGCAGAGGCAGAGCAGGAGTTTATATTCCACAAGTCTCACCCACCCTAGGAGGATGGCAACATTTCTTACATGCATGGACCACCCAGCACCTTAAAAGAAAAACTTATGACTTAAAACATACACTGGGCTTTACCGTTTTGTGTCAAGGATTACAACCTATATATCTTTATATTTTCCGCATTCTTTTCTATATTAAAGTATTTGAGGAAGGCATTTTTAAAGTAGCAGGACCACTACCACTTTTTTAAAAAATAACTTTCCCATTCTTTGTCTGTGGATGAATCTGCACAAATTTCTCAGGCATTTTCCACTGTAAAAATGTGTCTTTTACCTGTTTAAGAATCATACTAAAAGTCACTTAATGAATCCTATGGAAAGAGTGTTGATTAAAAATCAATTTCAAGCAAAGATGTGAAGGCTGAACATACATTCTCAGTGCACAGACACAAAATATTTCAGTCTGTTTTTAGAAGTTTGAAGCTGAGTGATGTATGATATAGATATTGAACAGATGGGGTACTTGGGATGAAGAGTTCAGCTGTATCATGCCTATAAAAGTGTAATTTATTTGGAGTGCAAACAAAGAAACATTACATAATCTCTGCTCTGAACAAATGCCAGAGCACCAGCTGTGTAAATCTTTCAGAATGCAATTTGCTCCATCTTGTGGCCAGAGGGGTACAAGCACTGAGGCTCACAAAGCTGTAGTACATGGTTAATATGACCCATAACAACTTTTACATTTAAGAAGGATTAAATGTTGAGGTAAAGAATTATTTAAAATACAAAAAGGCTTCTTGGTAAGCAGAAAACTACACAAGGATTTTGTAGTTTTTGAAGTTCAGTTCAGTTCTTAGTATCTTAAATGAAGATATCTGTTAAACTAGTTTGATTAGATGTTTTCATAACGAAGCCTTGGCATTTTTTAAGGCCACAAAACATGAGTCTTAAGTCAACACTAAAGTGCTGTAACACAAGTAGCAAGAGGGCATAGACATTTGTGCTGTCATGGCAACAGCAGCATCTTAAAAACAACTTCGCAGACATAACAAAGCACAGGAAACAATTGTCTGTGAAATGTCTCAGATGTGGAAAATGTAAAATCCCCCAACTGTTAGAAGGAGATGATAATAGGCTGTAACTTCTAAACTGCAGCAGCACATGTGTCAAACATATGAAAGCAGTTTATAAGGAATCTTATTTATTCCTCAAAGTCACAACTCTCCTGTGTACTTATAAGTTAAATGACCCATGACATTGGTTAATAATCACTAATTTGTTTTTGCTTTACAAATATTATCAGCTCTAGATTTGTAATGGTTACTTGCACCATGTCCAGGGGTTTCAGTTACACAATCCTGTCTGCCACATGCTGTGAAACCATCTGGCTTTAACCAGATGTTCCAAATAGGATAAGAGAAATATTGTCTTAACCAACCAAGTCAGCAGATTTTTTAAAAAGACACAATCTAAGGCCCAGTACTGTGCAGACATTAAACTCAGTTCAGTTTTATTTAACTGTAACAGCAGTTCACAATAGCAGTCATCTCACTGAGCTTTATATTGTATGTAAAGATGTAGGTAAATATTAGGGAGAGAAGTCCAACGATCCAAAGTTCCCCTTTTAGCAAGCACTTAGGGAGGAAAAAGAGAGAGAAAGAGACCTCTGGCAGAACCCTGTTCAGGGAGAGACAGCCATCTGCTGCGACCGGTTGAGGGATGGAAAGAGAAGACGGCAAAGAAGAGCAAACAGACAGACATCTGTGGCTGAAAATCAGTGAGCCTGAAATGAGAAAATCAGCCAGTCACATTTAAAAAGCGACAGTTTGAAGGCAGCAAGCTTCTTATCACCATTATTTAATGCATTTAGAAAACCCCTTAATCCTCTAAAATCCCAAACACTGGAATACAGTTACTCTGCAGTCCCATCATCCTATTACACAACCACTGAGAGATAATGGCATCGATGAACACTCACTACAGTGATAATCAAATGCAGCATGGGTTTTGCACTTTGCATCAGAACACACTCTGTCTGAATCAGTTCTTGACACGCACACTGGCACCAACACAAACACTTCATGTGCCACAAAGAATAAAGTAAGTCTTGATCCCAAGTATGGACTCCTCTCATTTTACCCTGCTAGATCCTTTTTAAGTGGAAATGAAAGGGAAAAAATGCAACAGCAATCAAAACTGAGTGAGCTGAGTAAGATATAGTACAAAGACCAAAACACTCTGTTGATTGGCTTTCTAAAGACAGCAGGGCTGCTATGGTAACAGAAATTGACATCAGTTCAAGGTTGCCTACAAGCTTCAAGTCATGAAGGTGAGAAACTGTCTGTGAAAATACAGACTATGAGTAACTAAGCACCAGTAGATTAGGACTGATAAAACTCACAGCCATCTCTATTAATCAATACAGTAATCACTGTACCTCTATTAAACTCTGTGTTATTGATATTGATTAATTAAAAGCAGCTTCAAAGTAGGCCTAAGTGTGCCTTGCTTTCATGGCATGTTTTTCACAGGTTTTCTACTTTAAGTAACGTGATTAAGCACATAGTCTCTATACAGTGGTACCACTGTTAACACACCTTCATATAGCCCACTACTCTTGTTTCTCTAATATGCTCACACATCACTAGAGGGTGCTCCATACTTGACTTGGCAACAGACCACATTACAAGCTCATTTTTTCCTTCTAACCACAGAACCACTAAATCATAAGAGAGAACCGGATATATCAATGCTAAGTGCTGAATTATTAACAGTGGTCAAGCTCTCAAATGTACAAACATTGCCTGTATTTTTTCTTCTCCAGTTTCAGTGATCAATAACATAAAGCCATGTAGGTTTCTCTTGCATTTAGGCCAAGGTTGATAAAAAAAAAAAAATGTTGGAATTAGTAGTAAATTAAAATTGACTTTAAATTAACTCTTATAAAGAGTAGTGTATTTAAGTGTTTTTATGACTGGATCATTACTACTAATGCACTAACATGCCAATGGCACTTTATTACTGTAACTCTTTAAGGCAGAGCTCATTTTAACAAGCTGATATGCTTTAAATAGTTAAATCTATAACAATGTGTCATGTTTATGGTTATGATAAGAGTAAAAAGTAAAAAAAAGTAGCTTCATTTGACTTATTTCGTACACGTATCTAAACTGTCCCTGATCTTTTTCCTAAAATAAGAAATTTTAAAATATAGCCAAAACTGTTGCAAAAGGTTGTTAATTATGAGAAGGGCTCCAAATGAGAGAATTTGCAGTTTATACCAAAAGTAGAATTAGCATTATTCTTTATATATGACAAAGCAAAATAGGGCTTGAGTGATTCTTCTCCTCTAACAGGTCACACAGTCGAAGAGAAAAGGCAACATGCTGAGGACAGCTGTGCATATTGTGCCATAGAGGGATGACTGTATATACAGCTAGAGAAGAAGTAAACTATTTACTAAATTCTTTTCTCCAGTAAACACAAACAAGATTCCAGCGGTAAACTGAAGAGAAAAGTTTGTGGCGTTATCTTCGTTCTTACCCCGCCACATCTACTCTCTGCCTTAATGTTAATTTTTAGTGTCTTCATGCGTTAATTTAAAATCAGAGAAATATCAAAAAATTGGAGTATTACAAGCTGAGGAGAGCTACACAATGTTTTTGTCAAACCAATAAAAGATAAAACACTTATATCAGCATTCACTTTTATTTATTCAGAGTAATTTAAATACATGTGACAAGTTACTAAACTGAACAGTACTCACATATTTTTTAGAAGGCCCTTAAACCTGCAAGCAGTGTTAGGGAAACTACTTTGTACATCACAGTGGAAGAAGTGGAAGAACTATAGCAAAATTAACCTACGGAGAGCTCTTGTTTAGTTAAGTAGAGACACTTTGAAAAACTTCTTCAAACAGATTAAAAAAGATCACATTGTAACATTGTAACAAAATATCAGAAAGTCATATCCCATGCCACTTAGTTAAGTTTATACACTGGCCATCTGTCAGACAACTAGAATCCAGGTGGAGTAAAACAGCTTATAAAAACTTCTCTCAACATTTCTTAATCATTAGCAATAATCAATACTTTTTATCATTGATGACTTTGATACTGTGTGAGCACTGAGCAATACCAGCCTTGCGCACCTACTCAGGTATGTGGTGATGGCTGCCTGGCCAATGCATTGTCTTAAGCATTTAGTAGTTAAAAGCTGGTTAATTACTACAGTTTGACCCATTAATTTAAACTACAAAACTGTAGTTTAAATAAAAGGGTCAAAATTAATTATGGTTCCAAAAGCTAGCTACACAAAAATGGCAAAAACAAATATCTGAAGTACTTCCATCACGATGCAAATGAATGTGGCTCATCTAGAAGCTATTGCAAAAGAAGTTATACTACAAGTTTTGTTTGATGTAGTTCACTATTCCCCAGAACTGCCTGCAAGGTAGAAAAGTTGATACAGGAGCAAATGATCTCATTTAGATTACATCCTCTGTTTCAAGAATAAAGCTTCCCCTCTCACCTTAAAAATGTTATGGAGGTAAAGGTACTGTAGTGTAAAAGAGAAGCTGCTTCTGTGTTCTGAATTAGCTAGGTGCTAACTAGATAATGTGCTTAAATATCAAATTACCTCAGGTACTGACTACAATATCATTGTTAAAACTCTTGATTATTTCTTCTGTATACATAACTGGACATAGGGTTAAGTTACAGTATGTTTGCATATCACAGTAAGTGGACAGGCAGCAGAGTGACAGGATTCTTTGGAATGAATTCCTCAGTGTAAAACATGAATTATTAACCTCTTGTGAGGTCAGCCCTCGGTAAGTATTTTTGTCTGTGTATGCATGTAATATACTCTAAAATAATATGATATTATAATGCCATTATATCCATGACAGAATTCATGATTATTTAAGCAGAGTAGGCAATTTACTACAGTGCTGTTTATCACGAGTGACTTCATTTCAATAAACTAATTTGCTTGCTGACAGATTAATTTTTATATTTTTTCGGCCCATTGTTATCGGGTTCTTTGCAAGAATGTTCAGTATCCTGGAAATCCAGCTTGTCTTTCTGTAAGACCTCCACAATTATGTTCTCAATCTGATGTTTTTCTTCCATTTTTTCGTCCATTCCCAACATTTCTTCCTCTTCTGGCAATGAACATATTTCATCACATTTCTGAGAAGAGACTTTTTTCCGTCTCTGAAGGGATCCAGCATTTGAATCTTCTTTGGATGCCTCTTTTTGAGTCTTTGCTGCAGTGGACAAAATAACTGAACCATTGGCTTGAGAGCTGGTGGTGTTGGCAGCTTCGCTCTGCAGGGTGGTGGTGGAGGTGGTGATGACATCAAACATGCCCTGCTTCTGTTGAGGCTCATCAGTAGGGAATTTAGGAGAATATTTGAATGGGTTTCCAGGGTAAGCCAAGGTGGAACTTGCAATTTTACCTGCTAGCCCACCACGAGCTTTACCTTTCATCATTCCCAGAACTTCAAAGCGAAAGCTAGAGATATCCTGTTTAAGCTCCTATCAATTATTGGGAATCAGAGAATATTGGTAAAGATACATGGCAAACATAATACAACTTGGGTACTTAATGCTTAAATGATAAAGAATTGCATGTTACCTTGAAATTTTCTTCCGTCAATCCCTCCTCTGTCTTGGCATCTCTTATCATTGCAGCCACATATCGCTTCATGAGGTTCTTCAAAACCTCCTAAAACACACATTATTTTTAAACAAGTGAAAAGTAATGTTTACATACCATTTGATCAAAACTGCCACAAAAAATAAAACAATGCTGCTCTTTAAGCGACACAAATTATTACCTGATACTCATGGCTTAATTTTACATTTTCAGCTGCACGTCTCTACAATTAAGAGAAAAACATGTTAGTTCTGTTTTCAGTAGTAGGGTGAATTTTTTTTCTTATTTGCCCTTTCTCAGTAGGTCATATTTTGACACACATCAACATGGCCAAAGTCATTTCTGAAGCCACTTAGAGACTATAATAGTAGGCAGACCATAGACAGTCATGCATGAAATTGTATGCCATGCAGTGGTGACAATACAAATCAGAGAAAATCCCTGGAAGCACTTTACCCCCAAAGTTTCAAAGGTTTCAAGACGTTTTGTGCTTGGTCTCTTAAACAAATGTGTCTTTATCCATCCAATTAGATAATAAACTGACTTTGGACTGGGTATTATATTGAATGGAGATGGCAAAGTCCCCCCTTCTTCAAAGTAGCTCATCCATAATTTTGTTCGTGCAAATTTCCACTCAATATCTGCATGATCCTGAAAAGAAACACAAACAATTCATCACAACTTTTTGCAAAAGAATACCAGGCAAATTACTGTGGTAAATCTAATGAAAAATGTATAGTCTGTGTGTTGCTGCTTACAGCAATGTGCTGGTAGGAGTTGTTCATCATTGCAATTAGCATGTTTAGAAGCACTACCAGGGAGATGATATTATAGGTGCCAAACATGGTAGAGCCCACAAACTCTGTGAATTCATGATTCGCCTCCACATTGGTCACATAGAGATTAATCAGGCCAAAGATAGACCAAAATAATGACTGCAGCGTTTCAAATAGCCTAAAAAGAAAACAACCATACATCACATTATGCACTGTTAAAAAACAAACTTCTTGAATCCAGATTTTCAGGGGTAATTTATGTAAGAACTTTAACTTGCGTTGAGAAAGCGTTGTTTTGCTGACTACAGCGAATACCCTTGCAAGTAATGTTTTTTCCATCTGTTTCATAGTAAAAATAGAGCTGGTTGAGGCCATTGGCAAAGGCTAGCAGCACTAGACAGTAGATGAAGAGGAATTTGAGGATGTCCAGAAGCATGCGGCCCAATGAAATCTGTAAAGGCCCCAAATGGGAGTTTGCAGTGAAAAGACTGATGAGGCGCAACGAGCTGAAGATATTGGCGATGGCAAACAATGCCTCTGCCACCAAAGTTGGGTGCCACATTTCCCAGCTGTCTCTGGGTTTGCAGTATACATTGTACTGTTGGAAAAAAAAAGAACAAAAAACAAACAGATTACCATTAAATATTGATGATGCACAAGGTCAGTTTTTCCAGCACAATACTTTGATATACTGTGACTGTTGATAAAGTAATGCTTTGGAATCTATGGCTGACCAATACCTTTATATAAATTACCTTTGTATATGCAACAATCTTCAGAGAAATAGTTGCAAGATACAAGGAGTTCATTATGAAATCCATTAGGTTCCACCAGTCATCTATGTAGTCCTCAAAACCACTATCCCACATCTGTTTGATCTCAGCCCATAAAAATCCTTCAAGAGATGAAAAGAATATTTGTCACTGTAGCATTTTTGCTCAGGTATTTTTCCACAGGGAAACAATTATGTGAGAAACAGTGAATGCAAAGATACAGCATACCCCTGTTTCGATGACACTGCAGCCTAAAAGGATAATAAACGACAGCCTGTAATGTGTGTATTGTTACCGAGCACCCAGGGCAGGATCATCCATTCTACAGTGGTGGGTGGTGGGCCCTGAAGCTGTTCCATATGATCATCAGGTGAAGTCTGAAGATGCTGCGAGGCCAAGAAGAGCAGGAAGAGGAAGGTCAGGTAGGAAGCAGTGTGACAGATGAACTTGATGAAAGGCTTACGGATGAATAAGCCATAGCGGCTCTTTGGAGCGATCAGGTAGAAGATGGATAACAGTGGAAACATGAGGCCAATGAAGAAACAAGTGATGAGCTTTACTGCCCAGTGACGCCTCCTCCAGCCTGGGAATTCATCATACCAGCGAGACGCCAGCAGCTGCTGGCAGTTGGGCTGAGCAACAAACTAAGAGAAAAAGAGAGAGGCAAAGAAAGATTAAGGATGTGAACTGAAATAAACCGTTCTTTATTTACCTCTTTATCTTTAAAATCCAACCTAAAACTGACTTATCAGAACAAAGGCAATTAACCGTACACAAAACAAAACAAAAAAATCAAGACTGTAAAGGCTGTATCCATAGTTTCACTGTCAAGTCACACACTCCCCTGCATACTATCATCCTAATACACAGTGCTAGCTTTCAATTGTATGTAAGCAAATCCTCTTCTTTCTTTCACACACAACAAGGGCAACATTTACAGATGTTACACATTCGTGAACAATCTTCACCCCACTTGGCAGAAAAAGAAAATCACAAAGCTAAGAAAATAATATCAAACAAACTGATTTGTATTGTCTTAATATTTTTACCATAAAATATCAACAGTTGTAAAAACACTAGAAAAGACTCATTAGATACAAAATTAATAACAGGATATTTCTTGTAAACACCCATACAAGACAAAGATTCTCAAAAAGACATTTCTCAAGTGTTCTCTAATGCTCTGTTAAGAAGTGATTGTCAAATCTGTTTCCCATGCACATTTTCTCTGCTCTCTGAGATTTGATATAAAAGTCTGTTGGACATCTGCAGATGGTGATGGAAGTCAATTTCATCTTAACCAAGTTATGGCTAAATGGATCCCCATTATGATACTAAAAAGCATTATGTTGCGGGTGATGAGGTCATCTATCAGTGCAGGATCTGCCTTTTTTTTTTTTTTTTTTTTTTTTTTAATTTTTTTTTCTTATTTTTTTTTTTTTCTTTTTTCTTTTCCTCT
>VUQI01009690.1:64204-77937 GCA_015106735.1 Paratilapia polleni
TAACTGTCCTTGTCAGAATTTAACTTGACATAAAATGACCGGCGGCAAATGGTGGCATCTGGAAGGAACAGATTTTGTATGAGGACATTTTGGAAGGTGAAAATGACCCTACCCAGATGTCACACTACACTCCTGCATCAATTAGTCTTCTCACTAATGACTCACTATTTTGTGCAAATCATTCAAGGTACACAGTATACTGATATGAACTCTATTATCTGAAATTTTATAGATAACCCTACCACTAAGTCAATATTTTATTAGTTAACATTAGTGAGGATCCAAAACTAACACCCACCTAAATACAACTCCAATTCCAAAAAAGTTGGGACACTGTGTAAAATGTAAATAAAAACAGAATGCAATGACTTGCAAATTTCATGAACCCATATTTTATTCATAATAGAACACAGAAAACATATGAAATGTTTAAACTGAGAAAATGTACCATTTTAAGAAAAAAAAAATAGGGTCATTTTTAATTCGATGGCAGAAACATGTCTCAAAAAGGTTGGGAGAAGGCCATGTTTACCACTGTCTAGCATCCCCTCTTTGTTTAACAACACTCTGTAAATGTCTGGAAAACTGAGGAGACCACCTGGTAAAATTTTGGGAGAGGAATGCTGTCCTGTTCTTGTCTGATATTCTATTCCATTCATGATGCACCAAATGTTTTCAGTTGGTGAAAGGTCTGGACTGCAGGTAGGCCAGTTCAGCACCCGTACTCTTCTACTATGAAGCCATGCTGTTGTAATACATACAGTATAGAATGCAGTTTAACATTGTCTTTCTGAAATATGCAAAGCATTCCCTGAAAAAGACGTCTGAATGGGAGCATATGTTGCTCTAAAACCTGTATATACCTTTCAGCAGTGATGGTGCCTTTCCAGATGAGCAAGCTGCCAGTTCCTTAGGCACTAATGCACCTCCATACCATCAGAGATGCAGGCTTTTGAACTCAGTGCTGAGAACTCTCCTATTTAGCTCTCTATTTAGTTCGGAGGATGTGGCGTCCATGTTTTCCAAAAAGAATTTTAAATTTCGATTTATCTGACCACAGAAGAGTTTTACACTTTACTTCAGTCCATTTTAAATGAGCTTTGGCCCAGAGAAGATGGCAGCGTTTCTGGATGATGTTCACATATGGCTTCTTCTTTGCATGACAAAGCTTTAAGCTGGATTTGTGGATACCACAGTGAACTGTGTTCACAGACAATGATTTCTGGAAGTGTTCATGAGCCCATGCAGTGATTTCCATGACAGAATCATGCCTGTTTTTAATGCAGAGCTGCCTGAGAGCCTGAATATCATCAGATATTGATTTCTGGCCTTGCGTACACAGATTTCTCCAGATTCTCTGAATCTTTTGATATTATGTACTGTAGATGATGAGATATTCAAGGTTTTCACAATTTTACATTGAGGAACATTATTCTGAAATTGTTCCACAATTTGTAGATGCAGTTTATTGCATATTGGTGACACTCTGCCAATCTTTACTTCTGAGAAGCTGCCTCTCTAATATGTTCTTTTTATACACAATCATGTTACTGACCTGTTGCCAATTAACCTAATAAGTTTCAAAATGTTCCTCCAGCTGTTTCTTTTAGTATCCCTTACTTTTCCAGCCTTTTGTTGCCCGTCCCAACTTTTTGGAGATGTGGTGCTGCCATCAGATTCAAAATGAGCTAATATTTTTCATGAAATAGTAAAATGTCTCAGTTCAAACATTTGATATGTTTTCTATGTTCTATTGTGAATAAAATATGGGTTTATGAGATCTGCAAGTCATTGCATTCTGTTATTTACACAACATCTCAACATTTTTGGAATTGGGGTTGTAATCGGCTACGTTTTGTAATTTTTAGATTCCTAAATAATAATCTTTCATTGTCTCGCTATGTTACACAACAGAAGTAGAGAAAGGTTTTGGGTCAGGTGATTTAACGTAATTCATAGCAAAGAACCCAGGTCAGAGCAAAATCAACAGGTAGCAAGAAAAAGAGAAACTATCTCCACAGAACACATTAGATGACTTTTGTGACTAATAATGCTGACATCAATAAGTGCTGCTGGTTTGTGTAATCCAATAAATTTAAAAGTCTGTAAGCACACTTGGTGCCAAAAGTCAAGAAATCCTTGACTTGCACAACTTAAAGATGCGTGCCTGGCTTTTAACAACTAAACAATGGTATTCTACACTCACTAGCCACTCTATTAGGTACACCTGTACAACTGCTCATTACAACAAAAATATCTAATCAGCCAATCAACTCAATGCAATTAGGCATGTAGACATAGTTAAGACAACCTTCTGAAGTTCAAACCGACCACACAACCATCTCTAGGGTTTACAGAGAATGGTCCGGAAAAAAGAAAATATCCAGTGAGCAGCAGTTCTCTGGGCGAAAACACCTTGTTGATGCCAGAGGTCAGAGGAGAATGGCCAGATTGCTTTGAGCTGACTGGAAGGCAACAGTAACTCAAATAACCACTCATTACAACCAAGGTATGCAGAAGAGCATCTCTGAACACAAAACACGTCGAAGCTTGAAGCAGATGGACTACAGCAGCAGAAGACCACACCGGGTGTCACTGTTGTCAGCTAACAACAGGAAACTCAGGCTATAATTCACATGGACTCACGAAATTTGGACAATAGAAGACTGTAAAAATGTTGTTTGGTCTGATGCGTCTCGATTTTTGCTGCAACATTCGGATGGATGGGTCAGAATTTGGCGTAAACAACATAAAAGCATGGATCCATCCTGCCTTTTATCAACAGTTCAGTCAGGTGGTGCTGGTGTAATGGTGTGGGGGATATTTTCTTGGCAGACCTTGGGCCCCTTTATACCAATTGTGCATTGTTTAAACACCACAGTCTACCTGAGTATTGCTGCTGACCATGTCCACAGTGTACCCATCTAATGATGGCTGCTCCCAGTAGGATAACAAGTGATGTCAGTCTGAGTCCTTTAATAACTTTTAAAAAGCTGTTCATATCAGGTAAGATACAAACTAACATCAATTAGAAGTAAAGTTTAAATCTTAAGGTATTTAAGATAGGTCAAACTCAAGTCTAAAGTCACTCATAACATTCATTTCCTCAAAATTTAGGTTTTCCTTTAAGCCTTCTTCATTGTGTCTTTCAAAGACATGCTTTTTTTCACAACAGATACTCATCTCACAAATGCAAATTTATGTACCATCTGCTCTAACACTGAGGTCAGGAAAATTCTTTGAAAACACCGCCACCCAAAAAAAGTGTTGCTTCTAGATATTTCATCCATCGGCGCTGCTTCAGTGCTCAGTGTGATTGAAGATGTAATAACAATGTCAAATGTTAATAAAGCTGCCAAATTCTGCACTCACAAATCTACAATTCCAACTAGTCAACAGATTTTCTAGTTTGCTATTGTGAGTAGTCCTCATAGTGTATATGGGGAATAAATTCATAATTCATAACTACAACAAAAAAGGCATCCTAATTACCTTTCTTTAAAACAAAAGAAAAGAAGCAAGAAAGCCCGAAACTGAAACCCAACTGAAAAAAAAAAAAGATTTAAAAAAATGAATAGATTTCTGTTTTACCATTTTTCTTGCTTCAGGCTCACTGTAGTTCATTTAGGCCAAATTAGATACACAAGATGAGTAGGAAGGCCTGCCTAAAACCTTTTCCATGGAGACAAAAAGTAGCACATGGAATTGCTGGCAGTCACACTGATCTTTCTTATTCACATTGCCAACTGTGTCATCAAAATATACTGGAAGCAGACTCTTAAAGGCTCAATACTAAGACTACATGGGTGGTATGAGCCATTAACTCTGCAAATACTACACAACTGCTGTACACAAACAAGACCCAAAAGCTCCACGTAGCCTCTTTAATGAGTAGAATAAATGAAAAACACCCGCTGAGTGCATACAATGTGTACTTTATATTACAGTCTGTTATCCAGGAAACACCAAAACAAACAAAATAATCCTGAATTTGTAACAGACTAACTCCTTTTATTAAAGCTTTTTCACACATGCATCACATGCGGCACATATATCACACAGAGCTGCATGTGAGAACATTGAATGTCTGAATCAGGTGGACTGGACATTTAACAGTGTTTACTCTGACAGCTTCCTAGTACAAAACCTGTGTGATGCACCTATTTGACAATAACACAGGTCACTGTTAGGTGAATTCACAGTGAGCTGCTGGGGTCAGGTGTCCTGCCTCTGCTTCTTTACATGCTCCACACAGGCACGACTCTCACCAAAACTGAAGCAGACCTGATTCTCCCAACGTTGTCCATGGTGTGAAAAAGAGTTGAGCTTATATGTTCATTGTTGTCACCCAGTCCTGTGTTATGTCAACATGAAAAGTACCGATACACTCCAATATAAACTAAATATACATATAATTATGTATGACATACATCATTGTGTGACTGCCACTTGTAATCAAAATGTGTAATTTTTAATAGCTTAGCTTTACTTGGCCACAAATAACACAAAGTTGCCACTGATTCCAATGGATAAATATCCAAAGAATATGTTAAAAGGCGGTAAAAGGTCCCCTCCCTATTTAAAATATTATGAGTTTGTATTTCAGGGAAATGGCCATTACTTCTTCCATCATTATCCTCAATTATCCAATCATCATGGGACTGTCTAAGAGGGCTACTGTAATGCATTGCTAAGAGCCAGCCTGGCAATTACATGTTGCTCTAAACTCCCAGGGGATATCTCCACCCAAGCCATTTACAGCTCATCTTGGCACTTTTCTTGTCATCTAGTCCCTGCTGTTCAAATAGGGTAATTCTTTTTTTCTTGTTGTATGTGCTTGTGTCCTGGTTTTTGAACTGGTTTTACTTGTATTGTCTTTTTCACCTTGAACATATCTAGAAAAAAAAAACAGTTTTTGTCCCACTGTAGGGCATAGCTGTCATGTGACAAAGACCACATCAAAATCAACAAAGAGCTCACCTCTTTCTGGCAATATTTGATAGCCAGTTTTAGTCGGGCCAGATCACTAGTGTTCTCATCCAGCAAAGGGTTGATGTCGTCACGATAGTTAAGGATTACTTCCAGCTCTCTGGAACTGCGGGTCTGGTCCAAGAGGTCCTTTGCAAATTGTTTACATGTACGAGACAGCTCCTCGTACTCTGACTTAAATTCATTCTCCACTGTGCTGAGCTCCTTCAGCTCCCAGCTGAGCTGAAAAGCTGTGAGGAAAGGATCTTCGCTGGAGAGGGCAATGAGAGACGGACTGGCGAGGGCCTTGTAGATGTTTAGACGAGAGCGTGAGTGACGCAGGACATCCACATCTGAACTGGACACACACTCCATACAGTTGCAACGTATAGCATGTGGCTGAGGTATGGAAACACCTCGCTGCAAAAGCAGCTTGATGATCTCATAGTTATTAGTTTGAGCTGCGAGGATGATTGGCGTAATGTCTGGGGTGAAGTCTGAAAACTGTTTGTCCAGTAGAGCTGGTGGAACCTTTTCAAGATACCAAGAGAGTAACACACAAATGAATAGATATAAAATAATGCATTTACACATTTACAGTACACAAACATTTTATCATGGAAGTACATTGCTTTTAAACCCCTCACAGGAACTGAGACAACTCGTTGATTGGGTTTAATTTCATTTGTCTTCAGTCTCTGACCATCTAGTCTAACAGCAAGCACACAACTAATGGCTTGTGGTTCAGCTGGCCTCAAAGTGTCTTACTGGTTGGAAGCAACACCGTTCTTTTTTTCCTTTTCCTTCTCTTCGCAGAATACACAGGGAGACCAAGCACTACTGGAAGAACTAATTTATAAAGAAGTCAAGAAGCTGAACACAAGCGGGCCTTTCTCAAAACGCCTGATAAATAGACTGTGGAGAATGACTAATTTGTTGCAGAAGCTGTGGCAGAAAGACCCAGAGCAGCATCACTTCTGTAACTTTTGAGCAGAAGATAATAGCTTCATTCCCATGCCTGGAATACAACAGTAAAGAACATGAACATCATTATTTGCTTCTTTTATCACTATCCAATTCAGACTAAAGAATAAAATGAATTTTTTTTCACCCGTTCAGACTTAAGTGAGATTCTTCTTTTCTTTTTTTTCCTTTACTAGTATGGACATATGAGGTGTTTGTAACTCAGTAAACATCAAATAAAACCACTGAATAAGTATGACTGGAATTAGTAACTTACAATAACAGTGAGACACACCCCTGCTCTAATGTAAGAATGCTCAATAATGTCATTGCCTCAACGAGTCTTTATGCAAACCCATTACATTAATAAAGTATATATTAACCCATTACATTAATAAAGTATATATAGTAATGACGTGAGGCATAGTTTTGCAACTCTTGGAGTGTGGAGGCTCAGCAAAAGCGTTCTCAGTGCCAAGATGAACAAATAAATTAATCAAAAAATCAATATGTTGAAAGGTCAGCAATAACTACATATGGGATGGCATGGATTATGGATGGTACCTGCTTTTCCCCACGTGGCTTCTTGTGGTTGAGCAGCAGCTCCACCGCCCCTACTACTTCTTTACGGATGGCATGTAGCAGGGCATCACCCACATGTACATTATAGCTGAGCAGCAGCTCAATAATCTCCAGGTTCTCGTTTTCAATAGCAATGAGCAGGGCTGTGCGTCCCAGGGGGTCAATGCAGTTGATGTTGATCCTGAAGTAGATCTCAGCCTCCTCCAGAGCTTGCTTCACACTGGCGTAGTCCCCCTTCTCCACAGCCCCCAGGTAGGCCCTCTCCAGGGCAGAGAGCTCGGATTCTGCCCGCACGATCCGCAGGGGGATGCGGTCCCTGTAAGAGGAGTTGTCAGCTTTCTTGTAATACAGCTGTGACATTGCTGCCCCAGCTATTTGGGAGAATGGTTGAAAAACAAAGACAAGAGAAAATGAGAAGTTAGGTTTTAGGGTCAACTTTGACACAGTTGGACAGCTTTATACTTTTATACACGAAAAAAAGTGTTGCTGTTCACATGACACATGTCGAGATAATAGGGCTTGACCAAAAAAAGAAAAAGAAAAAAGATGAATTTATATTTGCGTTTAAAACGTTATAAAACATTACAACATCACAAAATTTGTGATTCTTGAGAATAACAAGGAATTACAATAAGAATAATAATTCAACAATAACTGAAAGACGATTAAAAGTGGTTTGTCGCTGAAAAGAAATACATGAAAGCAATTCGAAACAAGCGACTAAAATAGCTTATTTTTCGTTTGAAATACCTTAATCGTTCTTTAATCATGTCTTTTAATAATGGACGAAAGAAATGTAAACTTTACCGTGCTCCTGTTGCTTTCCAGTCGTAAATTACATGAATCAGTCGACGAAGCTCCTTGCACAGCTGCTGTCAGAAAGGGAAGCTCCGTGGTCTGATCATGATTTTTATCTCTGAAGTGTCCACCAAAGACTCTGTAACTCAGTGGCATGTCATGTCCCCTGCCCACCCCTTTCCTTCAATATACCGCAACTTTCTCTGCAAAATACACGCATGAAAACAAAATGTGACATATACCCGTGCAGAATTTCAGTAAACTGCCGCTTTGGTTGTAGGTTTACACCAGGTTTAAAACTGGTGTGACAGGTGTCGGGTGTACTGCTACAAAAATAGGGGAACGCTTAATCAGAGATCAGATCTTGGGGAATGAAAATCTTCACTGACATGCATTGTGTAATTTGTTGAGAACAAAATGAGGTAACAACGGTCAGTGGAAATCAAAATCATTAACCCTTTGAGGGCGGGATTCAAAATCACACCAAAAATAAAAGTTAAAAATTGTTCCAAGTGTCCCCTTAATTATAGACTGACCCATCACTTGATTAGGTACACTTTGCTAGGACCCGGTTGGACCCTCTTTTGCCTTCAGAAATGCGTTAATTCTTCGTGGCACAGATTCAACAAGGTGCTGGAAACATTCCTCAGAGAATTTGGTCTCTGATGACGATAGCATCACGCAGCTGCTGCAGATTGGTTGGCTGCACATCCATGATGTGAATCTCAAGTTCCACCACATCCCAAAGGTGCTCTATTGGATTGAGATCTGGTGACTGTGGCGGCCATTTGAGTACAGTGAACTCATTGTCATGTTCAGGAAACCAGTTTGTGATGATTTGAGCTTTGTGACATGGCCTGCTGAAAGCAGCCATCAGAAGATGGGTACGCTGTGGTCATAAAGGGATGGCCATGGTCAGCAACAATACTCAGGTAGACTGTGGAGTTTAAACGATGCTCAGTCGGTACTAAGGGGTGCAAAGTGTGCCAAGAAAATAGCCCCCCACATCATTACACCTCCACCACTAGCCTAAAACGTTGATAAAAGGCAGGATGGATCCATGCTTTCATGTTGTTATGCTACTGTCTGAGTGTTGCAGCAGAAATCGAGACTCAAAAGACCAGGCAATGTTTTTCTAATCTTCTGTTGTCCAATTTTTGCGAGCCCATGTGAGTTGTAGTCTCAGTTTCCTGTTCTTAGCTGACAGCAGTGGCACCAGTGTGGTCTTCTGCTGCTATAGCCAATCTGCTTCAAGGTTTGTGTTGTGCGTTCAGAGATGCTCCTCTGCATACCTTGGTTGTAATGAGTAGTTATTTGAGTTACTGTTGCCTTCCTGTCAGCTTGAAGCAGTCTGGCCATTCTCCTCTGACCTCTGGCATTAACAAGACATTTTCTCCCAGAGAACAGCAGCTCACTGGATATTTTCTCTTTGTCAGACCATTCTCTGTAAATCCTAGAGATGGTTGTGTGGGAAATCCCAGTAGATCAGCAGTTTCTTAAATACTCAGGCCAACCCATCTAGCACCAACAACTATGCCACTTTCAAAGTCACTTAAATCAGCTTTCTTCCCCATTCTGGTGCTTGGTTGTAATTGGCTGATTAGATATTTGCCTTAAGGAGCAGTTCAACAGATGTACCTAATGAAGTGGACGCCGAGTGTATATACATATCCCTATTTAAAATTTGCACAGAATACAGTAGGGATCAAAAAAGTATTTCTAGGACAAATTCACAAAAGCTCAACTCTGAGTTTAAAGTTGAAGTGAAAATTTTGAGAACATTTTGCACATTGTGACTGCACCTTTTAGGCTTTTTAAATGCCCATTGACAAAGAAAAGAATTGTAAACATTGAATGGTTTCACAGTTATAGTGATAGTAAGCAGGTTAGGGTTAGAGTCAGGGGTAGAAAAAGCTGTCTTGATGACTTCCCTTACCAACTCCATTGGGTTAGTTGAACTAAGTGATCATGTGACGTTTGCTGGAAACCACAAGGAAGAGATAGACATTACTGCTAAGCAAATACCAAGGACATTACATAAAAGCTTTATGATTTACTTAGAATTAACAACTGCCCTTTGGTAACATCACAGTTATCCTCATGAAAAGCAGAGCTTTGGATCAGTGTAACACCCGAGCCTCCTACGTTCCTCTCTGTAGTCTCAAGGGTTTTGCAGGAATCCCACATCCCCAGACTCTAACTGTTCCCTAGGTAACCTTTCTTAAGTTTGTATTTTTGTACTGCAAACCTTTGGTTACTTAATACATTTTCACAAGAGTCTACATTACCAGTCCTAACAAACACTGCCTATTTAAGAGATCTTGTAAATTTTCTTTATCCTCAATATATTTTTCCATTGAGCTGAAAGGATAATTGCTGTTGGAGTTATAGGGACAACAGCTAAGTGATGTAAGATGGTTCATATGAGTCTTTAGCTGGCTAATGCAAACACAGAAGTGGCTAACAACATTCTTTCCAAACCACCTTTTCTTCCGCAGTCATTGGCAAGAAGAACTAAACTTACTGTGCATTAGTGCTTCCCCCTCTTGAAATAGAGCAATGCAGGATATCTTTGTCTGTATGACAAAATGCCATTGAGAATGTAATGATCTCCCTGACAAAAGCACTTTTCTGAGGTGCATACTTGTAAATGCCTTTTACTCCATTCTTTTCAGTCTTGTAGTTTTGCTCTGAAGGTAATAGCTGACTTTAATCAGCTGCAGGGATCGTGAGAGGACAGTCTTGAGATGATGGGCTTCATCAAGTGCGTCATGCTCTACGAATCATGCGTTCACATTTAGTATTTCCTTCTTTTCTTTGTATTTGTTGTAGCTGGCATGTGGTAGAGTCTTGTGTGATTTTAGCAGATACTGTGTGTGTGAGGACACTGTGCATGATCTGACAAATTTCCCCTGCTTTGGGATTGAACAGAATATCTCACTTACAGGACTTGTGATCATTGTTATTGCTATCATTGCAGCTGTTATCACATCACACTTGCAAGACATCTGCAAAGCAATCTGCTGTTTTGTGCATTTACTAATATAATTACACCAATGCCATCATATCCAGGAGTTCAGATTAGATAGATAGATAGATAGATAGACAGATAGATAGATAGAAGAAAAAAAGATTTGTTATAGTATATGCCAATGGTGTAGCTTTACTTTGTTGCTCTCAAATAATAACGAGTGCAGGTAGGGCAGCAGGTGTACAGTGTTTGCTGCAAGGAGTCTGTAAAGCATCTTTTCCAACAGTAATAATGAGGCCCCCGATTAAATACAACCTGCTTAAATTTAGATGAAATCACTTCTGGTTGAATTGTCTGCTATAACAGTATCTTCTAGTCTTGTATGATTAGCTCATGTCCTGCAGGCAAATTGTAATGCAGGGATGTATGTGTTATTTTGGTACTTTGTATATAAGGTAAGGGTGGCACGATGGTGCAGTGGTTAGTGCTGTTGCCTCACATCAAGATGTTCCTGGGTTTGAATCCACCGGCTGGCTGGGGCCTTTCTGTGTGGAGTTTGCATTGTTCTACATCTTGTCTGGATGGTACTCCGGCTTCCTTCCACAGTTCAAAGACGTGCTTGTTAGGCTAATTGGTGATTCTAAATTGGCCATGTGAACATGAGAGTGCACCCTGCCTTTTGGGATAGGCTCCAGCCCATCCACAACCCTAAATTGGATAAACGGAAGAAAATTGATGGATGTAAGACAAGATTATTTATTGTCTCCCATATGAGAAAATCATCCTGGATTAGGCAACTGCTGCATCAAAAAAACAGACATTAGCCAAGACAAAAACCCTAAGTGCGGACACTTTTAGTAAATACAGACCTTAGAATAAATAAACAATTAATACATAGTTAAAAACCAATTACATCAAAATCTCTCAACTTCTCTGTCATCGGTCATGAGCTGTTCATTTATCTGCTTAACTGACAGGGGGACAAATGAATATTTATAGCAGCTATACTTACACAAAGGGACTCTGTACCTCATACCAGAGTTCATCAGCACAAACTCAGAGTACAACACATGTGAGGGCCCAGATAAACTCCTGTTAGCCTGCCGAACTGTGAACTGTACAAAAATACCCTGGGGAGTGAGGAGTGTTGTTGTTCCCTTTTAACCAAATTAAAAATTAGGGCTCTACACTTGATTGTTAGATTTCCAAATCAGCTGCTGATGCCATAACGTAAGGTAGACATAGTAGCAGTATAAAAAATTTTCTCCTGAGAAAATGAAGATGCTGATGGCTTTGATACACACACTTTCCACATGTATGTGCCAAGTAAGTGCGCTATCAGTGTGTACCCCTAAATCTTAGTATGAAGTAACCTGTCTGGTGTCATAGCCATGTATGATAATAGGCATCTGATCTTCACCAGATCTGGGATCTACAATCATTTATTCCATTTTCCATACATTAATGTGCAAGTGATGCTCATCTCATCAGTTCACAAGACTGTCCACTCCTGCTTTGTGATTGGAAATATCAGAGTAAACTAAGAATAACTGTTATCAGAATATTTCACAACATACTGGTAAGGTTGGGAGCTTGATAAAAGCTTCATAAAGTCACCTGTACAGCTGGCTTTGTTGCCAAGCTCATAATCAGAAACATTTTAGGGACACAATCTCTGAACCAAATTCAAAGAAAAAGCTATAAGTATCATGAACATTTACAGCTCAGTGTTGGAAACTATTGTCACAGCTGTTTTATTTCTAGCTCTAGACAATAATGAAGCCTAAGCTGTGAATGTTCATTGATGTTTATCTTGGTAGTGTTTGCAAGCGCATCAGTAAAATTTAGATTTTTAAATCATACTCAGCGGTGAGAAAGCCACGAATACTCATCTTTTAAATTTATAAGTCACATTCTTTAATTATTCGTGATTTTAGTGGGTAAAAATTCTGACTGAGCATTTAACACTCACTAAATCTCTGAACTCATTTGCCACTAGAGGGCAGAGAGAGGTTTCCTTCTCTTCAGAAATCCTAATCACCCCTTAAATAATGGAGTTTTTTTTCACCAGGCTACTACTATTTTTATTTTATTTATATTTATTTTTTATTTTGTTTACTGCCTGCCTTATCTTCTTTTTGCTTGCACACTCATTATAAGAAGGTTCCCAATCAGTGAATTACAGAAAGGCTTTTTGAGGAGCATATAAACTTCCTTAAAAGAATAATGTTCAATGAGTGTTAGAAAATCTAGGCCAAATGTTTGTTAATGATGTTTGTTGTTGCGCTAAGACTCCTGTGAACCAGTTCCTGGCTTGTTGATTACTATTTTCACTTTTCTTAAGTATGGAATGACTCTCATTTTCTGTGCCAGCACTTGGGATTATGTGTTTAATCTGCATATAATAAATAATAAAAACTGCTGTGCACTTACAGAAAATAAGTTCTCAGTAGTAAACTTTTGATCAGGTTTCTAGTGTACCAGCCACCAGCAGACATTTACTAAAGTATGATTTTGTATTAATATTAATAATTATTAATATTAATGTTACTCTAAGGCATTGCGTGTATCACTAAGAAATCATAACAGAATGATAAACTATGCTTCAGTCATCTGGGATAAATATATTAGCAATACTCAGCCAAGAAAGAAATTTGAGTGGCACATTTTTACATTTAAACATTTACATTAACATTTTAAAATAAGGTCACAAATAACCTGACAGCGTTTGTGGAACAGCTATTTTTTTTTTTTATCTTTGACTGTGCAGAGGTTCTTCTGAGATGAATATGCTTGCTTTCATAAGAATTTAATTCTATTTGTGTGAGCACAAATATAACAAAAAGGTTTTTTATGTTGCAGCCTGAAGCTACAATCGTTTAAATTCTTTTTTTTTCTCATTAATCTACACTCAGTACCCCATAATGACAAATTGAAAGCTGAATTTTAGGATGTTTTGTAAATTTATTAAAAAGAAAAAAAACCTGAAATATCATATTTACATAAGTATTCAGACCCTTTACTTAGTACTTAGTTGAAACACCTTTGGCAGCAATTACAGCCTTAAGTGTTTTTGGTTATGATACAACAAGCTTTGCACACCTGGATTGGGGGATTTTCTGCCATTCTTCTTTGCAAATCTTCTCAAACTCACTCAGGTTGGATGGAGACTGTCAGTGGACAGCCATTTTCAGGTCTCTC
Source organism: Paratilapia polleni (assembly GCA_015106735.1). NCBI lineage: Eukaryota > Metazoa > Chordata > Actinopteri > Cichliformes > Cichlidae > Paratilapia > Paratilapia polleni. The sequence continues at coordinate 77,688 of VUQI01009690.1, forward strand.
CAGAGATGTTCGATAGGGTTCAAGTCAGGGCTCTGACTGGGCCACTCGAGGACATTCACAGAGTTGTCCCTAAGCCACTCCTGTGTTGTCTTCGCTGTGTGCTTAGTGTCATTTTCATGTTGGAAGGTGAACCTTTAGCAAAGTCTGAGGTCCTGAGCACTGTGAAACAGGTTTTCATTGAGGATATCTCTGTACTTTGCTCTATTCAGCTTTCCCTCAACCCTGACAAGTCTCCCAGTTTCTGCTGCTG
>VUQI01009694.1:3183-14345 GCA_015106735.1 Paratilapia polleni
GAAACCTTTTAACAGACATTTTTCAGAGCAGACAGCCCAAGATCTCATACCAGGAAAATTATGTATTGCATCAGCACAGGGGACACAAAAAGAATGCAATAATACTTTTTTTTTCCTTTTTTTAATTGAAAATGCATCATGAGTCAAAATTAAAGATCAACAATATACACATAATTACAGAATTCTAAAGCTAGCAGAGAAAGCTATATAAAAATGCAACGCTGGTACAGAACAATGTAAATAAATGTTGTTCATTTGCACTGATGCAATATGTGTACAAAAAAAAGTCAGATAGTTCATAGTCCAGTATGTAAATAAATGTGAATTTTTGAAAAGATGGATAAGCATGTGGGGAGGATTCCCTGCATTATTTCTTTTTTGTTGTTTGAGTCGCATTATTTTGGGGGATTTTTTTCTAACTTTGCACTTACCACAAGTTGAATTCTATAAATATATACATGAGCCAACGAACAGTGTGAAAAATCAGTAAAACAATAGTCACAGAAAGGTGTTAAACTTCCAGGGCCAGAAAAATTTTCAGGGATGTTTTATACAACAGAGTCATCGCTGGTGTAATGAATGTTATAAATTTCATCACAGCTGGAGCAGCAGTCCCTCTCCTTCCAGAGGAACTTTAAAAGCTTCCCCAGGATCACTTTTGTGCTCCAGCCGCTGTAACACATGCAGCTGACTGGTCAGACTATATCAGATTTGATGGTCTGCTTTTTTTATTTATTTTTTCTCCTCAAGGGCTTCATAGATAAATGATGAAAACTCTTTCATCAAACCTTTTCATCTTTTTTTTTTTAAAGCAAAGAAGCACATCATTGTCACTCAATGAAAGAAATTGTTCAGTGTGGAAACTAGAAGAAAGATAGACCAACCACAGATCAGAGTGCATTGTTCTCAAATGCAAATGACATACGTACATGTATGGATTTACACTGTATACAACAGCCTGAGAGCTACAGAAACTAGTGGATAACAGTGAATAACTGTATGAATCTAAAGTCTCATATCACTTTAATGCGACTTTGTGCTCAGAGAATCTCCAGGTAGATTCCTGTCTCTGCATTTTCCACAGTGGCACCCTGCACCTCTCTTGGACCTCTGACTTCCTCACCAGCTCGTCGGTTAATTTCTCCACCTTGTCCACCTCTTCGTCTCTCCCCACCTCTTCTGCCCATTGGACAGATCTGAAAGAAAGGAGAGCAGATGTTGCCACCGGAAGAAGAGATTTGCTATTTCCTCTGGACAAAACCTGCACTGAAAGATCAAGGTTATCAAATACCTGCTTGGTACGGACAAAAAGAGGGGTGCAGTTCTGGTACACAAGCTGATAGCTGCCATTGGTGTAAATATGAGTCACTTCTGTGCAGTTGATATATAGGGGCATCCTGCCCTGATAAATTTCCAATTCTCCAGGATACATGGCAGGATGTCTTCTTAGAACGTGCCTGCGAGGAGCAGAACAGGTACTTCATGATAAGCAAATATGACACAAACCAAGTAAACATTTAAAGGGAAACGTTTCTTTACATACTTTCTAGCTCTCTTTTTGCAGCAGTAGACAAGAATGGACAGGAGGGATACGACCAGGAAGATGGCGACAGCAGGTAAAACCAACCACAGGAAAACTGCTGTTTCTGTATGTGGACCACAAGAGCAGCAGTGGATCAGCACATATTATCCCATCACTGGATAACATGATCTTCATACTTAAATGCAAACAAGAAAAATCTGATTATACACTCATAGTTCAAGAAAGTTACTAGTTTTTCTTTGCAGCTTCTTTTCTTCTACTTGTGTTTTTAAGCTGCAGGCGTGCTGCACAGAAGTTTCAGCACAAGCACAACATCAGAGTGAATAAACAAGAGGCATGGCTGTAGTCTTTGTTAGTATGAAAAAGCAGTGCTTTGAACACACCTTCTTCTCCCTGCAGCAAGACCAGCGAGTCGTTTCCCAGAGCGTTGAAAGCAAAGCAAATCACCTTCTGAGGTTTGTCCATCTTGCCCCTCAGAGTAGCCGTTGGCATGTTGTGCTCTGATGTTACAGACATGTTGTAATCTTGAGGTGGAACAGACCCATTAACACTCCAGGTGACTGCAGGTTTGGGATTAGAGTCGACCGAACATCGACACACCACCTCAGAGTCCTCTAGAACACAGGTGGAGGAGAGCCGGACGATGGCTGGCTTATCTGTAAGAGACAAAGGATTTACTTTTGGCACTGTCTTTAGGTTCTCAATATTATGCCTAACCTTATGATATTGTACCTATTTATGGAGGCTTATCTTTACTGATGGTCTAAGGATTGAAAGACAGTTTTATAAGTTTGCACTACACGAGTGGCTTAATGTGATAAAGATTTCATGAACTGTGAAAAGAGACTGTAAATGTTTTGGATGAGTTGGATAAGAAATTTACAGAAAATGTGAAGCTACAGCAAGCAGTTCATTAACTCAGCATAACAGAAAGTCTGGAAACAGGGGAAAATCGAGCTGCACGACGTGTATAAAAACAACAGTTTATTCACTATTTCTTGGCTGGGACTACAAGAGACTTTAGAGTCTTTGCAGGTTGTTTGGTCAGCTAGGTCAAATGGCTGCATGTAGAACCCCCATATTTAACTCTGGGTAAGACAGCTTCAATGTAACTTAATTTTCCAGTACACATGTGTACATGTGTAATACATGTATGGGAATCAACGAAGGTCAAGAAGAGGTAGAATTACACTGTATATTAAGTGGTGTGGGCCGAGATTCTCCTCGACCAATCAGGTTCTGAGCTGAGCAGCGGACCCTCATATCTCGAGTCACGTTGTACACCCGGACTGTGTGCGTTCGCTGGTGGAGGTGCACAGTGCGGCCATGTTGACTGTAAGACCAGCGGTACTCTGTCGCTGGAGGGTCAGCTTTACATGAGCACGCCAGGAGGGCATTGCCCCCCTCCTTCACTGTCAGGGACTGGACTTGAATCTTCACATCTTTAGGAGGAACTAAGAGCATACAAAGGGGGGTAAAAAAGTTTGAGCGTATACTGAGCCAAGGAACACAAAGACACTAGTCAAAACTGTACTTACATGTCACATGCAGATCCTTCAATGTGGATAGTGTTTTGGCGCCTGGGAAGATGACCTCACACCTGAGCCTGGGCTTCACCTGGTGTGTCGCAGTAAAGGCCAGAGAGGCCAGCAAAATCCGCCTGTGGGGATCTGGGTAGAGTGTCTGTACTTCCCCGGGCTCAGTTCTGTTCAGCTGGGCTCCCCTCTCCCACTTCCACTGCAGGGCAGGAGGTCTGGAGGGGCAGTGGTAGCTGACAGAGCAGTTCAGGTTGACCAGCTGGCCTTCTGTGGCTGACAACATGCCGCTGATGACAGGAGCTTCAGGGGTGTCTGTCAGTGAGGAAAATCACCATCATTGTGGTGTTTTAACACCTCAGTGCATTTGATTAAAAACATAATAATCACACAAGCACAAAGAAGGATCTCTTACAAAGACCATTAGTACAGGAACTATTATACAGATCTGCTCATATGTGATAGTATTAAGACTGTTTACTTAATTTGGGTAACTCCAGATTTTTTCTTCTGTGTTTTTCCTGTACTTGATCTGTTTATGAATGTTTACTAAATTTTATCCCTGATAATTTATTTTAGCTTTAAATTTTTTAAAAAGATTTTTCTTAATTCATCTGCTTGAGACACATCTGCACTTCATGCAAGTCTTTACTTTGGATGCTAATTTAACTTTCGTGTAGCCAGATTTTTGGCTTTTGCATACCACTCACAGTCATGTGGGAGATCCTCTGTTGTATAATTATACTAATAACTCCCCTATATAATATTTTCCATGTCAAAAAGACTAAATAAAGTGTAGAAAGAGGAAGTGCACCATTTTCACCACTCACCAATAAGGTTCAGATTGAAGCTCCTTGGTTTCCCCCAGAGTAAATCATCTCCTGTCTTCAGAGAAATTTCAAACACCTGGGGGTCATCCTGCCTGATCCTTTCGAGCTTCACTGAGCAGTCTCCATCTGCAGTTTTGCCAAAGAGAGATGCTCTGCCTTGGAAATCCCTGCTCACTTGATCTTTGTCTTCGCTGTTAAAAGCAGTGCTCCGAAGAGGAAAAAGAGGGCCACCACCTCTGAACCTCAGCCGCACATCCACCCTCTGCTTCCTCCCCCTGACAGGATGAGGAGTTGGAGGAGTAAAGGAGCAAGGAATCACCACACAGGAGCCCACCAGAGCTTGGACACGGTCAGGGACTGAGGGTTCAGGAGAGACTGCCTGGACCCCACTCCACAAGGCTGCTGTTGTGACAGAGCACAGAAAATCATTTAAGCAGCAGCATTTGATATAGCTGTATATAGCAGATTTAACTGTACACCAGTGCAACTGTGAAGCATAATTGTGGCGTTTCCCAGTTTTATTATGACCAGTGAGAAGCCAAAGACAAGTTCCCAAGTACATGGCTCTTTAAAAAGTTTCTTACTTCCAATCAAGAAGATATAACAGAATTAACTCCTTAAGATATTGTAGAAGGGTCATCTTAAATGTTAAACTTTATTTGACAAGAGGTTTGGCAACAATGACCGCAAATGTAAAATATGTCACTGAAAGGTTTTGCAACAGATGTATATTTAGAAAGGGGAAGGGGGTAGCAGGAGTTTTAGCTCTGGAGCCAATCTACTACTCTGATTTTTTTCTTTTTTTGACTCTGTGTATTATGTAGAGAAAAAGATAAAATATTAATATTTTAAAAAATAATTACTTTTCAACATTTACTTTCACAGTGAAATTAACTTTATGAAGGAAAAAAAAGTATAGCATTTTTAACAAAAATAAAATCCAACATGTGAATTTTTAATTTCCATCAGTATGTAATATTTTGCAGGACACATTCAAACACCAAAAAAAAAAAATCATTAGAATCAGGCAGAGGGAGTCATTACATGATAATTCATAAGAAATGTCCTCGAAATACACACAAAAAGAAAAGCAATTGCATTTAAAATGATTAATAATCTAATTATTATTTAATTACTTACCAAAAATCAGGGGACACACGAGGAAGACAGTGTCCACATGCATGTCTGCAACCCTGCTCTGCCAGCACAGACAGGGAAAGATGAACAAAGGAGCAAAAAGGGGAAGTTGGGTTGTTTCATTATGCTAAGGGTACTATGCCTTCATGTGATGACACCCCTAAAACTTCCAGCATCAGTTTTGTGTTTATTATATTCATTTATCTCAGTGTTTATCAAGTGTTGTTTTAAAAATAAATAAACAACAGATTTACAACTTTAAGATTATTCAGAAATTATAAATGATCCAAAAATCATTAAAGTGCTGAAACTAGGAATTCATGGCAAAGGAAAGACAGACCTCAGCAAGCAACTGTGAGGCAGCACATGACAGTGGGTGAGTCACTCTCATGCTGTTTGCCAGTTCCTCAAAGGCTCCAGCAACTCAAATTTGATAAACTTCTTATTCCCTCTATCTATACGGACCGGCCAAACCAAACTTCTGAAGTTGTGATAAAAGTGTATGGAAAAATAGAGGGTTTAAATATTAACTTTTCTTTTCTACTGCCATGCTGTTGACAATAAATGTCTGTATATATGTAAGTAGGTCATCATGGTTATAGTACAAAAATTAACGGCTTTCTCTACTGCTGGACAGTGAATACAGATGTTTCAAATTCAGTTAAATTTCATTTATATGGCACTGATTCACAGTATAATTCATTTCAGGACACTTAGTCAGGTCAAGACCTTATATCATTATCTGACTGATTGTATTAGTGTTAGCAGTTTAATTTCCATGCATTGGGTAGTCACATAGCAGATATTCTGCACAGACTACATGCAACAACTTTAATAACTTAGTTTGAAATTTTCTCCACATTGTTGCAGTTGTTACAAGTCATTGGCACCTTGAGAGAAATATTTCTGAAGGATCAAACAAAACCAAGTAATCAGGTCAGGTACAAAGGCTTTAACTGTTTGAACTATGGACCCTTTGAAAGCTTGTTTGAATTACTGTCTGCACCTCCCTGCTCCTTAAGACAGACTGCAAACTGTTTTCATGCCAAAACTCATAACTGGCAGCACCAGATGAGGCTTAAAACCACTGCAGAAGGTAAAGATACTACAATATACATTTAAGGTATGTGTTTAAATAAATGTGGATGGTACCATTTGTACAGAAATCCTTATTAGTATTCATGTGTATAAATGCAGTTTGGTATATATGTGTGAGAACTGTAAAGATGAAGTTTGGGTCTTCTGTTATAATACAGAGTGTGGTAACCATTCATTTAAAGCTTTAATTCTTATTCCAGTCACATCTTGTATTTTTTTTTTTTTTCTTGGCAGGCCAGCAGTATTGTGAGACGTTATGAACTCAGCTCAGCAGCTCCTCCGGTCTCAGAGAGACTTACTGCTGAACTGGACTTGTGACCATCCAGCGCCCTTGCTGCGTTGGCTGCGTGATGCTGAGGTGCTTTCCTCCACCTGCTACCTGTCTTTGCTGGAGAGGTCACCTTCCAATGCTGTGGCCCAGGCTCTGGAGACAGTGTGTGCCACAGAGGAGAGCAGTCAAAAGTTCCTGCAGGTGTTGAGGAAAGTGCAGGATTACTACTGCAGAGATCTGCAGGTCTGGGTTGAGAGACACTGCAGGAATGATACCATCAGTAAGCCAGCGCCTTCACCTGTGAAACCTGAAGGTAAAGTTGGTTTAATATGCTTGTGATGATGGTGTATTAGTTTTTATATAAACAGGTGCACTTAATGTCAGTGGAATGGTGAATTCTATTTTTTTGCAACCTTGAGTTCAGTGTGAGGGGCTGTAATGAAAGACAATCAACTTTTACAGCCTACTGAGCAAAGACATGAAAGAAGATTAATACCAGGGTACAATCTGCTTTGATGCCTTGCCAAGCCTTTTTTTTTTCTGACTTTGGCAATGAAGGAGTGGTAACAGATAATGCATAGTGAGCTCAGTTATCATAGGTTAAAATTTCATAAATCATAAAAGTGACTCTTGGGATAATATGTGTCCATCATTTGGACCACCACTTTGGTCCAGACTGAAATTTTTGACTTAATGAAGTATCTCAACATCCACTGTATGGACAAGCACCATATTTGGTACAGGTATTCATGGTTCCCTGATGATGAAAATGCTCAGTCAGCACTGTCGCCTATGAATCTGACATTTTAAACAAATGCATGGTATCTAAATGAACTCAAAATGATTCTACACAACATGACATATATTTACCTTATGAATCCTGTGATACTGACAGACAAGAAGCCTAAAAGCCCCATTGCTAAACTGTTCAAAGGAAAGAGCAAAGGATTCTCCCTCACTACTGAGGTTAAAGGTATGAATTTACTATTTCATCAGAAAAATATTTACAATATCATAAGTTAATTCTAACATGTTTTCTTTATGGAGATAAGCAATAATTAAAGTGGATCTATTGAGGTTTTCTTAATTGTTTTCTATATATGTGATGTATAATGTAATATGTAAAGAAATTTGGCTTATAGGCCTTAAAGGAAACTGAAATATCAGGTTTCCATGGCTTGTTCCAATGCTTGCACTCAAGTAAGGAAATTTTATTTTCATATTGCAGCTAAAGAAGAACTAAAATCTTGCAGGAGTCTAAAGTTGGCCAACATCCGAGGTAGGTCAAAAATAGGTCAGCTGTATTAGAGAAGGCAAAATCTTTATTTTACAGAAGACAAGAATAATTTAATTTGATTTTGTTTTCTGAATATCTCTGTCTTCTATTCCAGTTCCCATTTCTGCCCATAAAACAACCCTATTGAAACACACAGAGCAGTTAAAATGTTACTCAGAGGGAAATAGAGAGGCTTCAAACTCAGCCTCTCACATTGAGATTCGCTACACCGACCTTTTTGTGACAGAAGATAATGACTTAGTCGACAGCAGCCAACATGAGTACTTTGCCTTGGCGGGCAGACGCGCTCGCATCTATGTCCACCAGGCCTGCCAGCGTATCCGGCCTTGCCATCTGATGAGCCCCCAGGGAGCATCAGGACGGGCCCCTAAAAGGGTTAAAGTGAAGGGTATTGCTGGTATTGGAAAGAGTGTAGCAGTGCAGAGACTGGTCTATGAGTGGGCAATTGGGAAGAACATGCGTGAATTCACCTGCATTTTCGATCTGCGCTTCAGAGAGCTCAATCTAATTGATAAACCACTGAGTTTACTGGAGATGCTTGGAGACCGGTTCAGATACCTGAAGGAGGCTTTACCTGACCTTTTCACCTCACCAAGTTCTTTGCTTTTCATCTTAGATGGCTTAGATGAGTTTAAATTCCCTTTGGACTGGAATAGTCCGGACAAAAATATTGATGTGGGATCAAAGGTGCCAGTGTCTGAGCTGATGGTGGCTTTGATAAAGGGAAGTCTTCTTCCAGAGGCATCAGTAATACTCACAACAAGGCCATCTACAGAAGCTCCCAAGCGTTTCTTTCAGAGATGTTGTGTGGTGCTCGGCTTTGAGGAGGACCAGGTGAAGGAATATACCACCAAGTTCTACAAAGATGGTAAAGTTGCTGGAAAAGTCTACGATTACATCGTGAACAATGACAACCTATTTGTGCTTTCCTTCATCCCTCTTTATTGTTACATCATCTGTACCGCTATGGCTGAGTTCTTCTCTTCAGAGACTCAAGATGTTGGTGAATCGAAGTCTCTCGAGTTAAACCCACCCAGAACAGTCAGCGAGGTTTATTTCTGCTATTTGTTTACAGCAGTCAAGCACCATGCACTGAAAGGGAGTGCAGACAGAACCACACCTAGATCTGAGGTTCTGTCTCTAGCTAAACAACAACTGAAAAACCTGGGGAAACTAGCTTATGAAAACCTTCTACAGAAGAAGATAATGTTCGATAGAGCGGATTTGCAGAAATATGGTGTTACACCTGCTGATGTTCAGAGCACCTTTCTCTGTCATATCCTCCAGCCTCTCAAAGAAGAGACAGTGGAGATGTTTTCTTTCTTCCACCTGACTGTTCAAGAGCATCTGGCTGCCCTGTACTGTGCAATCAACCTCTCCAGCCAGGATGACATAATCCAAGCTCTGGACTTCTGGTGTTTTGGGCTAGATCCACCATCCTCCACTGCTGCACCCCTGCAAAACTTACACCTTAATATGGACAAGCTGGAAAGCCTCCACATGTTCACACGCTTCTTCATGGGAATGCTGCGAGCACGGCTAGCAGGTCATTTGGAAGGTCTTGCTCATTCTCCCATTCAGCAAGAGGATAGCATCCCCAACAGGCTGGGTTTGTGGTTCCAAGATCAGTTTAAAGGTAGGGAGCTGGAAAACCAGGTAGCCCTGAATCTTCTCCACTGTCTGATGGAGTTCCACATGAAGGAAACCACCAGCATTGCAGCACCAGAGATCACAAAACTCAACCTGTTTAAAATGAAACTCAGTGTTGTGGACTGTGCAGCGATACACTACGTGCTGCAGTTCTCTCCACACAAGCTGCAGGAGCTCAACTTAGGCTACTCTAACATTGGAAACAGAGGACTCAACAGACTGAGACCAATCCTACATCGATGTGAATCTCTCTAGTGAGTAGATCATTTTATATTCAACAGAAAAAATACTAGAGTTAAAATAAAATTTTTTAAAAAAGATGGAGTTTGAGGTTTTCCAGCTGTTTCTGTGAGGAGTTTGCATACTATGCATAACAATGTTAACCAAAAGTTTTTCTATTCTCTTTCAGTTTGAGATACAACTGCCTGGACAGACAAGCAGCTATTTTAGAATCTGCAGTTCTGAAATCAAATGAGTGCCAAGTGAAGAAACTCTTGTAAGTCATTAAATGTATTTAACACATTACAACACTTATGTGAAAAATATGCATTATTACTTAGAATTTAGAGAGTGTTACTGTCTTAAATCTTATATTTTAGCCATTTAAATCACTTGAGAGGGCATATTAAGTAGTCCAACAATGTATTTATCATGGAAATATTCTATAGCTGACCAAAGATCAACTTTATTTGTACTTTTGTACTTGCACCCTAGATATTCATCAAATTAAATGTAGAATTTAATAATAATACAATTCAATACCTTTTTTTCAATATGCATAATGAAAAATTATAAGACCTACAATTATTCATTAACATCACAATGACTTCTTCCCTGCAATACATGTAACAGGAATCCTTAATAGTATGATTAATCAATGAATGTGATGTGGACTCAGAAAACTGGCAGAAAATTAATGGAAGCATGCAACCAATTAAAAATGAATCGATTTAATCTAAATTAATGCTTAAACTGATACTTTCCAATTAAAAGACAATGACCTTCCTCGTGACTGTGGGTAGCTGTAGAGATGCTACATGTAAGATGTTGCTGATTTAAAAGGCAACAAAAGGAGTTATTTGTAAGTAATTTGTAAGTAAATTTTAGATGTAGTATAATGTCACCACACAGCCTGCAACAGAATAAAAAGTAACCTCAAATGATACTGTCTTAAAGGTAACCTTAAGGCCTTTGTTTAAGAGAACTAAATGCAGTGCCCCCCCGACACCCTTTAATATAAGCAGCACACATAGAATATGTCTTCTACTGCAACACAATTTTTCCTGCTTTTGTATGCAGTATGTGTGGCAATAACCTGGGTCCTGAGGGGGTTTTGGAGTTGTGGAATGCTTTGGAGCACAACAACACTGTGGAGGAACTTTATCTGGACATCACCGGCATCACAGAGAGAGGAACAGAAAACATTGTCAACTGTCTCAGCAAAAACACTTCTCTGAAGACACTGACGTAAGATTAAAAAAATAAATAAACATCTGCCCAGTGCTCTCAATGTTATAAGACTGCCATCTTGTTTGAGTTAATGCTTTAACCCAGTGTTTTTCAAACTGTGGCGTGGGCCCTATAGGTGGGTCATAGAGCCAGTGCAAGTGGGGCGTGAACAACCAGGTAGAAGATATGGAATGAAGCTAAGTTAGGGAAGATAAACAAGAGGTTATTGATGCCATATTGGTGACCTTTATTGCACAAAAATTCAATTTTGATACTTTTTTTTTTTTTTTTTTTTTTTTTTTTTTTTTTTTTTAAAATTTTTTTTTTTTTTTATTTTGGTTTGTTTTTTATT
>VUQI01009695.1:0-13418 GCA_015106735.1 Paratilapia polleni
TGTAGGCCTCTCCAAGTCTCCGTCTAACCATTAGACGAGCAGGTGACGGTCATCCTGGTCAGTGGAGAGTCGTTTTCGGCCTCTGCCAGACTGTAGTTTTGTTGTTCCCAATGTGTGCTTCTTGACCTTGTTCTTATGAACCGCCGTCTTCTAAATTTTAAGGATGGAAGCAACCCGACGCTCACTGTATCCCTCTGCCAGTAAAGCCAGAATTGAACCCTTCTTTTCCTCACACAAAACTTTTCTTTTCATTTTTTTTGGCATGGTCAATAGTTATTTTTTTTATTCCAGTTACTTTTGATGTACTACTAGCACTCTTTTTGCCATCCAGTTGGTCCTATTGCAAGAGGATAGTGATGACCACAGCAATGGTTTTTATACTTTTCCTTGTTAAATAAGATTTGGTTCAGGTGATCACCTCATCAGTACCTTATTAGGTAGAAACAGGTGTGCTTGTGTTGAAATTCAAGAGACACTGGAATGGAATGACTGTCATATATGTAGAGATGCTGATTTCTGAAAAATTTGCAGTGGTCTCTTAATTTTTTCCAGAGCTGTATGTTTTCTTACCACATCTAAAGGCAGAATTGTTTATTCCTATTCCTTATTCCTAATTGTTTATATCCATATGTTAAGGTGGGATGAAAAACCTTTTGTTATGTCCTCCCCCTTTCAGCCTTCAGTATCTTTTGTGTGGCTTTTCAGACAGTCTTCCTTTAGAAACATTGGTGGTGTTGAACTTGGTTGTTCCTGTGAAAATGACTGAGCTTTCTGAGGCCTACACTTAAACTCCAATTGTGTGTCATTTATGGAGCTGTAACTCAGTGGTTACAGTGAAACTCAGGTTTAAAATGAACTATGGCAGGAATGTTACTGACTGAAAGGAAAAATAAAATCTTAAATTACATAAATTCTTTTTTGCTGAACATGTTGAAGTACAGGCTATTTCCTCCCTGTTGTATAGGTAATATATGACGCGCCGTCTCATATGCCCTCTGCTTCTGGAGTCATGTACTTCTGATCCAGTCATTATAAGTAGTATACTGTGATCTGTTATGTTTTCCTGCATTAATTTTGAGCAGAGCTGAGCTGGAATCCTGCCACATTGAGATCTAACTATTTGATTATAAAGAACTACTGTGCTGAGGCAGGCTAGTTTGACCTGAAAGTTGGCTCTGAAACTATGCCCTTTTCTCCAGTAAGCACAGTTGTTGATGGTTCCATGGTTCATCCGAAATGAATTTTATTTTGTAATTTTCAGAGGCTGTATTTTTGTTCATATGATGATAGAAAAGTGCTTGGGTAAACAGGAATGAAAAGCATGTGTGCTGATATGGGGTGGTGTTTTTCAGGTAATAGAAGTGAATTTTCTGTGTAAACCGGGAAATAATTGGTGCAACTTCTTTAGAACAAGTAATATTAAATATTATTCTTCAGTTATGCTAGTAGTTACATTGTCAATTTGTTGGACAGATAACAGGTAATGAAAATATTCGTGAGAAGGAAAAAGTGGTTAGCACTGTCATATCACAGCAACATAGTTTGGGTTTCTGTGTGGAGTTTGCATGTTTTCCCTGTGCCTGTGTGGATTCTCTCCGGGTACTCGGGCTTCTTCCCACAGTGCAAAGACATGCATGTTAGGTTAATTGGTGATTCTAAATTAGCCACAGGTGTGAATGTGAGTGGGAATTCAGTCTGTCTGTGTTAGTTCTCTGTGCCCTGCTATAGACTGGTGACTTGTCCAGGGTGTACTCAGCCTATAACAGCTGGGATAGATTCCAGTCCCCCATGACCCTGAACTGGATAAACAGTTAAGAAAGTGGATGGAAGACTGTTCATGAAAAAATGCAGCAGATTTGTGTAAATTTAATACTAGATGCTACCAGAACACTGTCTGCAGGTACCATCTCATGCTACCAGCAGTGATAAGGACACTAGCAAAAAGCAAAACTAGAGAAAAATCAGTCAGACAGGATTAGGAGAAAGCAATGGTCATGTGGCCACCTTCCCTTAGAATGGCCAACTGTTTCACTCCGTTTCACTGTGAACCTGAGCTGTACCTGCAGTCAACTGTACCTGGATTGAAACCCAATTTTTCTGTCTACAAGTGGCCAAACTTCTTGAGGTGTCTGCAGCACAAGGGGGACTTGCCATGTTCACTGTGATTCTACGTTTAGGGTACCCTTGGTTTAATTGCTAGATATTTTAAATTTTTGTTCTGTTTTGTTTGTATGGCTCCTTAAAAGCCATTTGGCACAGAGCACTTTCATTTGTATAACAGATTGTTAGAAACTGCACAATTTCAAGTTTTGTCATCAAGAATATTGAAGGGGGCAACTGTTTTCTGTTCTGGTCTATTTGTTAACAGGATTAAATGTTGAGAACAAGAAGTGTGTCCTAATTATTTAAGAGTTGTCATTGTAAAACTAAATCTCATTCTGTAATTTGTCATTCAACCACAGTGTCAGAGGCCAAACATTTCCTTGTAATTTTAATTAAGTAGAAATTTATATGAAGTGATGAATTGGTCTAAGTGTAGCAGTAGATTTTTATATTCAAGAATCAGTATTTGAAAACCCTTTTTTTTCCTTTTTTGATGCTTGTAAGCTTTATAGCCTGGAAATCCAGATACACCCCTGCTAAAAATTTGTAACACTTAACATGTTGGCTCATTTTAGAGATCACAAACTGTCTTATTCAAGGTTAAAACAAGGTGAAAAAAGGAAAGGCTTTAAGTCTGAGATGATAGATGAGCTGTCAGTATCTGCAACCCAGTCGGTCGTTCTGCTCAACTTTACTGCCTCTCTTTGTTGTTATGTTTTCACACTGTCCGGACATCATTGCTCTCTCTCAGAAGAAAAGAGTTGCTGACATGAAAGGTGGGCGCAGAAGACCTGGTGAGAGATCAAAAGCTGGAATGAGCAGAGCTCCACAAAGCAAGCGCCTACACAGAGCACAGTCCTGTTCTTACCAGCCTGTCTTTTGATTATCTGACTCTCATGAGCCATACAGGCAGACATCATTACCAAAGCAGACTTTCTGTGTTGGTGTTTACTTGCGTTTGACTGTAAATGCCAAAGAAGATAGTTTTTGTCACACGTTGTCACACAAGTGTAAAGCTCTACGTGATTTCTTTCATTCAGTAGTCAGTGTATAGGTCGCTAATTCTTTAAAGAACATACAGATCAATGTTAAAATTTCATCTATAAGCTCACTCTCAAATGTGAAATGTTTTCCAGTGTACTGTAACTAATGATTTACCAAATATACTAAACCTTTAGATGCTATCCCCGTATATTCTTTACAGGATAAGACTAATATACTTAAGTTTTGAAATGTTCAGCAAATCCAGTGAAAAGACAAAAACCAAGAGTGTGTTGTTTGTCTCTGAATACATTTTGACTTTACTAGTCTCTCCCTAGCACTCGGTTCTTGGAAGTATCTCCCAAACCTGTAGTATAGTTAAGTTGTATCTTACAGTTGGCAACTGTAGTTTTTAGCAGACGTTACTCAAACAGAAGGTAATAGTGCATTTGTTGGGGTTTTCTTTTGGCTCTGTAAAGAGTATTTCAGACAGCAGACAGTATATGTGGGAATCCTATACTAGAGTGTACAATACTAAATCTCTGTGTGTGGCTGATGGAAAAAAAAAAGCCTACTATTATTCTGGGATTTATTTTTATTGCACAAATAGCTGTGTTACAGTCACAGGGATTAAAAACAAAACCTTTCTTCTCTGTCTTCATAAATAACCACTTATCAAAATACCAATTTATAATGAACATACTTTTCCAAGAACTCTTCAGGTTTTTTTTAAAACTACAGATGGGGTTGGAGAAAATAAATTTGAGCAGTATTATTGATAAAAAACAGAATGTGCAGTTGGGTGAAATACTGAAATAAAGCCCAACCCTAAATACAGCATTCAGATTACTAAAACAGTATTCTGATTGCCATTAATATAGAAAGTTATCACGAAAGATGGAAAAACTGGAGCAGTGTTTTTTTTTATTTATTTATTTATTTAAAATATATAAATCAGATTTTCTTATTAATAGGGATTTAAACAATTAACTGAGTCATTGCTGATCACTTCTCTGTGAGCTGGCCAACTGATTAACTTTTAATTGCTTCCACTCTGGTTTCACTATGGAGAGACATACAGAAAGGTCACTTCTGGAAAATCAAACACAGAAAATAATGACATTTTATCTGAAACCTTCAAAACAACTTCAGTGCTCCTTATAAATTCTTTAAGTCTAGGTAACCTAACTGAAAGAATGATGAAGAGGAAGACATTTTAGAAGACAATTCGCTTCTCTTCATTGGCTCCCTGTTAAATTCAGAATCAGATTTAAAATCCTTCTCCTTACATTCAAGGTCTTAAACAGTCAGGCCCTATCATATCTTAAAGACCTCATAGTACCATATTATCCCAATAAAACACTTCGCTCTCAGACTGCAGGCTTACTTGTGGTTCCTAGGGTATTTAAAAGTAGAATGGGAGGCAGAGCCTTCAGCTTTCAGGCCCTTCTCCTGTGGAACCAGCTCCCAGTTTGGATTCAGGAGACAGACACCCCCTCTACTTTTAAGATTAGGCTTAAAACTTTCCTTTTTGATAAAGCTTATAGTTAGAGCTGGATCAGGTGACCCTGAACCATCCCTTAGCTACACTACAATAGTCTTAGGCTGCTGGGGGCTTCCCATGATGTACAGAGCGTTTCTTCTTCACTCACCTCTTTTCACTCTGTGTATTTATAGTCTACTATTGCGTTTAATCATTAGTTATTATTAAACTCTGTCTCTCTCCCATAGTGTGTCTTTTGTCCTGTCTCCCCTGCTCTCTTCTGTTTCCCCTCACCCCCAACCGGTCGTGGCAGATGGCTGCCCCTCCCTGAGCCTGGTTCTGTTGGAGGTTTCTTCCTGTTAAAAGGGAGTTTTTCCTTCCCAGTGTCGCCAAGTGCTGCTCATAGGGGGTCGTCTGACTGTTGGGGTTTTCTCTCTAATATTGTAGGGTCTTTACCCCACAATATAAAGAGCCTTGAGGCGACTGTTGTTGTGATTTAACGCTATATAAATAAAACGGAACTGAATTGAATTGAATTGAATTAAGCCCTGCGAC
Organism: Paratilapia polleni; assembly: GCA_015106735.1. Taxonomy (NCBI): domain Eukaryota; kingdom Metazoa; phylum Chordata; class Actinopteri; order Cichliformes; family Cichlidae; genus Paratilapia; species Paratilapia polleni. The sequence goes on from VUQI01009695.1 coordinate 5,123, forward strand.
AGACTGGTGACCTGTCCAGGGTGTACCCCGCATCTCGCCCTATGGTAGCTGGGATAGGCTCCAGCCCCCACCTGCGACCCTGAATAGGATAAGCGGAAGAAAATGGATGGATGGATGGATGAATTGAATTGAACTGAATTGAATTTTCTCGTTTATTATTTTCATGATGATGATTATTGAGAACCATGTCTAATACATGGCTTGAATATCTCCTTTAGGTGGCAAGTTGAAGTAGTTGGACTGTAAAGGTGACCACACATTAGAAATTATTTGCATCAAAACTAGAGATTTTTAATGGATTTGGAGGGCTTGTATTCCAAGTTTAACATGTTGTTTTTACACTCATTTTTTTCTTTTAAATGCCATCTACTTTATTTGTAGTATTTCTTTGTATTGTATTTATTTACAGTAAGTAGCAATAGCTTGATGATTAGAGGCAGACAGCTGGCAAGTTGAAATGTGAGCCATCAATATGCTGTCTGAATAACAGATGGCTAGATTGCTTTTGTGAGGTGCTCATCACTGTTCCTTTTCAACCCATGAAAAAGTGCTTATTCTTTTTTTCTGCATCCTTGTCCACTTATTTCATATTTTTACTTCTGGATGCATTCATACCTATTTAGTTGGTTTTAGTTGGTTGTGGAATATGAACAAACCACTTTTTTCTGTAAAATCTCAATACAGTTAAAAGCAGTTCTCTTGGTTCAGTCAACTCTACCTTCTTTTTTTTCCTGCCAAGCTCGTCATTTCTTACAGGGATAATCTTTCCTTCAGGGATTATGAAGCTATCCTGTAGTCATCACTTTTTGTCAGCTTAGCTCATATTAGCCAGCAACCCGTGGCTTAACGGTCTGAGCTTTGTATCTCAGTTCAAAAGGAACACCGAAGATTTGTGCCACGGTTCAGCCATAAGTCATTTAAACCAGCATGGTGGTCGTTCACAACCCCCAGTTCGGCAGTCAAAGCCCAATAAGTGAAGATGAAGCACCCAGATGTTGCCAGAGGTATTGAAGTTAATACCTTTCTTTTTTTTCTTTTTTTTTCTTTTTTTTAAAAAAAAAAAGGATGAGTGGTGCTATATTTGAGCTAGCAGGAGTAAGCCTCCTGCCCTTGCCACATCTTGTGGGGACATAATGCAGGCAGACTACACGATAGTTATGTTCACAGATTAGTTAAATTAGATTCTGAACTAGAAATTAGCTAGATTCTAAAGTTGATCTTTGGTTTTGAAGGTCAGGATGGGCTCCAGCTATGACTTGATTGCCCAAGTGAGTTGATCTCAAGGAAAAACCTGAGGCCTATAAAAATTGAGGATGGAGCCGCAGCAGCCTCTGAAGAGCAGAGTTCAGAATTAGTGATTCACCATGACACACAACAAATGGTCTCTCAATCAGAAAAGGACATGCACCCACCAAACAAAGTGTAGAGCTGAATAAACAACTCTGTCTGCCCTAGTATTTGCTCTTGATGCACTGTCTCCCCAGTGTGGCATCCAGTGACAGGCCTGCAGAACACTGAGCTTTTGATTTGTAAGTCTTTCCCATTGCTCAAAAAGCCCAAAGGCTGCTTGACTGAATTAGGAGTTGGAGTGTTATCTCCCCGATTGAGGGAGAGTGCAGATTGCTACCCTCATTGGTAGTGAAGAGCACGTCTGCCTGGTGTAATAGCTGCCATAGAAACCACATCAGCCAAGTAATTGTTTAGGCAACCTCAGAAAATTAAGAGGACAACATTAAAATGTGTTCACTTGGCTTCATCTTGCTTCTCTGGGGCTACATTTTTTTTTTATCAAATGTTCAATTTGTGGCACCACAATGCCACAGAAGATTGACAGCTTTGGACCAGAAGGCAACAGAGTGCATTTTCTTAGTATTTTGTTTGAGTTAAATCTGCATTATGAACACAGCTGAATTGGCTACATGTTACAAACCAGAGACTATAGGCAACTGTATGTTGATTAGTTCCAGTGTTGTCCTTGAACTGTACTAACTAGTTAAGAAAAGCTCTCAGAGCACCAAACCATATACCAACGATATTCTTTTATACTGTTGGTTTCAAACAAAACAGGGCTTTTCATCAAATCAAAAATACTCCAGTGGAGTATTTTTGAGTAGATATACAGTGGAGTATTCATTACACAGAAGATTGACATCTTGGGACGAATCTCTAGTTACATAGCAATTGACAACAAAGCAAACAGCATATGGAGTGGAAGGCAAGACCATGAAGTCTTCTCGCATTAGTTTCAGTGATCAATGGCTTATGACATTGTATTATGATATGTTATACTTGGTTAGCTGTAAAACAAAGTATTACACAGATGTTAAACTTTGTGTTCAGCATTTTGAAAACTATGGGCTTGCTTCATGCTACACCATAGATGGCTATTTTTACATTCATCTCTTAATGGAGTTACACTTCATACCTATAGTTACGATACCACATGGACAGTCTTTGGAGTAACAGGTTACTTTTACATTTTCCTGTAATGCAGTAATGTAAAGAATTACCGTAGTAAACTCTTGCATTTGTGTTACAGTCAGCTGACTTCACTTCATTGCAGGGAGGAGGAAAATGCTGTCTTCAGTTTTTGGGGAGTGGAAATATGGGCATTACTGTTATTTTTATTGTGGGAAAGGACAGGAACGTGATGGTAAAGTGCAAACTGAGCTCAGTCTAAAAAAAAGCACCTGCTAACATAGAATCGACTCTTTACAAGCATCTGCAAAGACAGCATGATAACATAAAGCTAGTAGATGAACCTAGTATGATGTTAAAGCTGAGTGTATGCCAAGCCCAGCCAAGCAGCCAGAGAGTGATCTTTAACAGGTAACAAAAGCAGTGATGAGCAGTTATGCTGTAGCATTTTAACCTTCATTTCTGCCTGTACCGGTTACTACATTAGAATCACTGTAGCGACAGCTGTGAAGTGCTCATTGGGCTGGTTTTCAGCTTTGCTATTGGCTTTGTGTTGATACACTAAAAGAAACATTTTGTGTGTCCTCATTAGGATAGGGATTTGTGCCAGAGTGAGCGTGTAGCCTAAGGTTTATATTGTTAAATGGTAATTACGTGGCAGTGGATCTCAGGCCATGTTACAGAGTGACACAAAAGGAATATAACAAATTACTTTCTTCAGGGAGCAGTTAAGTAACAGAATGCATTAGTTTTTAGAAAGCAACAAGTAATGGATTATACATTACTTTTTTGAGGAACAGCCCCAGCTCTGCACATGGGGCAGTGTGTATTTTCTGTGGGGACTATAATTAAACAGTAAGACAACCCGATTTTGTAGCTTAATTCATATTTACTACAACTTTGATTATAGTTTTGGAAATTACAATTTACACTGGTAATTTTAACAGTATGTACTCATCCAGTTAAAAGGGACGACCTAAAAACACAGTCATCACCATAAAGAAGTCAAACATCTCTAGTCATTTGCCCCAAATCTTGGATTCATTCTGTGGTTTTTGACTCCAAACCCCTCTGTATAGCATAGCTTTGCATCACATCACATATGCTGCATGCTCTGCCTGATAGGAGCAGCTTTTAACTGAATAGGATGACTATTCAGTAAGGTCAATACTGTTCTTTGTTTCCAGGGTGTTATGGCGTGGACGGCGAGAGCGACTCGATTATGAGCTCGGCCTCTGAGAATTCAACAGAGCCTTGGTTCTGTGATGCCTGCAAGAATGGAGTAACTCCTAGCTGTGAGCTGTGCCCCAACCAGGATGGCATCTTCAAAGAGACAGACGCTGGGAGGTGGGATGCAGTAGCACATTGACCTGGTGGTCACTTGCCATTTAGAAGAGGCAGGAAGTGGAATATGTTCAGAAACAAATAACAAATAACTAATGATCTGAGCTATTCAAAATGCTGCAGGCATCCAAAGACTATCTGCATTGTATATATATTCAGTGCTGAGGAGAAAAGCAAGTTGAATTAAGGAGGAGAGAGAGAACTGTTGGAGGAATGAGAAAGAGGAATGGAGGGAGGAGAAGTGATAGAGGAAGAAAGGGAGTGAGAGAAAAGAGTGTGTTATGTGAAGCGTGGAGACTTCAGCCACGTTATCACTGATAGTGCTCCTCAGCCAGGCTGCACACGAATTTACTACTTCACTAGAGCATGAAAAACACAGCAAATTAAACTGTGAAGCGGTTGCTTGCTAGAGATGGATATCTTTATATTGGACTTCGGATTCTCTTCCCTAAAGTCCACATTTGAAATTGTGTCACACCAAACTGTAGCCTGAGTCTGGGGCTACATATATCTATGAGTCCATTTCTTTTTGAAGTGTCTGAGCAACTCACTGCAGCCAATTTCATGATATTTAGTGTCTTATTGTCTGCAGTAATTCTCTACACTACGTGCAAAAATAAACCACAGCCATAGTTAATCAGTTTTATGGCATTCTGTGAAATCAGCATGCAGGAATCAAAATGTTTAAAATGCTACCTTATAGAACCATCTTGAGGCATTTCCAGTTCACAATTTTTATACCATTATGTGTTCTCTTTCTTATCAGCAAACCAGTTTATCACCCATTTTGATTTTATTCTTTGATGTTTTCAGATGGGTGCATGTGGTTTGTGCACTTTATGTTCCTGGAGTGGCATTTGGAGACATTGATAAGTTGCGACCAGTGACACTCACAGAGATGAATTATTCAAAATACGGGGCCAAGGCAAGTTCTCTTTTTGCTCACTGACGAAAATTAACTTCAGTGTAAATAGTGATTCACTGACACATTTATCATCCTGTAGAAGCCAGGCTTTCAGTTTGATTAGTTTATTCTGACTGTTGTTTAATCTTGCATACTTATTTTACACAAGCAGTTCGAAGAAACTACATGTCTTGAAGGAAATTCACTTTCACTTGCAACCTTTTGAACTTTGTGTTGTAGGGGCTGTTTTCAGACATTTGTTTATAACAAAGTGCCTGAAATGCTCGGACTGTGTGCTACTGTAGAGTTTGAATAAGATTGAAATTCTGGGAGAAATTGACTAATCATAAGTGTTAAGTGTGGCAAGTTCCACCCCTAAATTTACTGAGGTTTTTGAAAGTATTACCCCTTGAGCAGGCAGTTAGTGGGGCCAAACTACTCAGTCCCAGGAACAAGTTCCAGAAATGTGGCTGTAGCAATGCTGAGAATTAATATTTCAGTTAAAGGGTAGTCCCTCTGAGCTGATGGGTAAGTGAAGTAATTGTGCTAAATACAATAAAAGTGTGGTTTTGAGTGTAAGGTGAGGTTGATTTATCAGTTGAAATGTAAAAGCTGAAAGCAGCTGAATTGGCAATTCACGTGGAAGTTTATTCATTGCATTACTGATCGTTGAGTAATAATTGCAATAGTAGCATCAGAGTTTCAGTGGATGTTCTGAAATGTTCATCAAAGTGAAAGCATTGAAGGCAGTTAACAGTGAAGTAGTTCAATAGTGGCGTTTTTAAAATGAAAACAGTTTTCCTACTCTATTTGTTCTATGTAGGAGTGCAGTTTCTGTGAGGATGCCCGCTTTGCCAGGACTGGTGTGTGCATCAGCTGTGATGCAGGAATGTGTCGTTCCTACTTCCATGTCACCTGTGCACAGAGGGAGGGGCTCCTGTCTGAGGCTGCAGCGGAGGAGGTAGGGCAAGCAGCCTAACAACACCTATAGACATATTATTACTGAACATTCTTCCATCACCGAGACATGCAGAGTCCATGAATATGCAAATATTTTCCATTTCAAAACTTTAAACGATGGATACAAGATACCTGGAACTTTGAGTGTCAATTCTTAATGTACACAGTGTACAAATAAGTTCACCAAGTTTGCTTCAGAGGTGGTTGTGATGTCAAAAGCCTTAAACACTCAGAGCTACTTACCGCATTCAGCAGAAGAATTTAAAACATGCTGTGCATTAGTCTGCACAACAAAGAGTTGTGGCTTTTTGTGTCATGGATATTGGCTGTTGAGCTGCAGCAGCTCTAAAGAACCAGGAAATGAACGTGATACTATTAATTCTTCTGTGTCGTGTCACAGCTAATTCAATCCTCAGCTGACAACAACACTGACCTGTTAAACAAAGCAGCATTAGTTGTTAAACTGTAAACCAGGTGGCATATGTGAAGTGACTCTTAAAGCAGAACCCCAAAAAAAAAAAAAACATCTGGGTGCTGTTTGGTTTTGGTTTGTACAACTCTCATACCTCTTGCTGAAGTGCAAAGCACAATTAAGCAATTTGACTTCTGGACTTTGTGTCAGAATGGCTTTCTAATATGTGGTTAACATTCATAAAATTCAATTTTAACCCAAACTATGATCTTTTTTAGAGCCTGACCAATATAGGATTTTTAAGGCCAATACTCATTAGGGGTGGGAGTCTTGAGGCACCTCACGATTCAATTCGATTATGATTCAGAGGGCTGCGATTCGATGATAAAACGATTATCAATGCATCTTGATGATTCTTTCTTCCCCCCCGCATGACTCCTCTGTACTTTTAAAGCAAACTTGATGCCGTATTTATTTCCTAGTTTATTTGTAAAGAAGCAGTAAATAAAAAACACTCACAGCTGCAGAGGTCGTGTCTGATATATTGAACACGAAACAGGATTTTTTCAGCTAAAATCTGGTCAGAATGGATCCAGGTGCAGGTGTGTCACAGGTTCATCTGGTTGGACTGTCACACTAATGTCCACTCCATCTGAGTGCAGATAATATAAAGTGTATGCTGTAGTTGTAGGGCTGACCATCTTTAAATCACATAAAGTGTGTGGAAAGAATAATAATGACAACAAGAACATTTACCCAACAATTGAAAGTCTGCGAAATTCTGAACACGCATCATGTATCGCTCTTTAGCATTGTAGCGTGGGAACAACACCAGTTAAACTCGTATGCTCTTTTTTTTGTCAAAAACAATGTGACAGCAGACTGTTGTGTCGTGTTAAAACACAACAAGCAAAGAAATGCATTTTTAAAGATGAACTGTTCACCACTTTTATTTTCTGTTTGTCGGCAACGGCTCCTGAAAAACAAGTCTACGACACATCTATTTCACCGTCACCAGTTAATCCGTGACACTAGTTAGAAACACTGGTCACTCGGCCATCTTGTGTCTCTGTTATGTGCACGCCATAGACTGTCTGGGCGCTGCACTTCCAAGTTCCGCCTTTCATGTTCCTCAACTTTACATAATTAATTAACATTTAGAAAATCGATTTTTGACATTTGTAAATTGATTCAGAATCGTCCACGTCCGCATTGCGAAGCATCTAAAAATCGATTGTCTAACCTACCCTCAATGCTCATACCAATATTTGGTGATTTCAAAATCTGATATATTTGCTGATATTTTTTTTTTTCTATCAGGCACACGAAACATAAACAGATTTCCCTAACATTTATGGTATATTATGTTTGTGTTATGTTTGTGTAGCATTGTCATATTACTAAGATAATATGACAGTGCAGTTTAAAAATAAAATTGCCTTATTGCTACAACAAATAGTGGGTTACTCGTTTACCCTCTGCCCGACTCTGCTTGGATCAGCTGTTGTGTTGTTTGTGGTGTTCCAAACACTTAAGATGCCAACAGGGAAGTTGCAGAGTGCCCTCTGGTGGACAAACTATGCAACATCAACACTAATAACATGGTTTAAGGGTGTTTTTTCTGTCTCTTCTTTAATTTTTTAATTTTCATTTACAAGCATATGAACTTGAGTGACATCCCATTCTTAATCCATAGGGTTTAATATGATGTCGGCCCACCCTTTGCAGGTATAACAGCTTTGACTCTTCTGGGAAGGCTTTCCACAAGGATTAATGTGTTTATGGGAATTTTTGACCATTCTTCCAGAAGTGCATTTGTGAGATCAGATACTGATGTTGGGCGAGAAGGCCTGGCTCGCAGTCTCCGCTGTAATTCATCCCAAAGGTGTTCTATCAGGTTGAGGTCAGGACTCTGTGCAGGCCAATCGAGTTCTTCCACACCAAACTCGCTCATCCATGTCTTTATGGACCTTATTTTGTGCACTGGTGTGCAGTCATGTTGGAACAGGAAGGGGCCATCCCCAAACTGTTCCCACAAAGTTGGGAGCATGAAATTGTCCAAAATGTCTTGGTATGCTGAAGCATTAAGAGTTTCTTTCACTGGAACTAAGGGGCCGAGCCCAACTCCTGAAAAACAACCCCACACCATAATCCCCCCTCCACCAAACTTTACACTTGGCACAAGGCAGTCAGACAAGTACCGTTCTCCTGACAACCGCCAAACCCAGACTCACCCATTGGATTGCCAGATGGAGAAG
>VUQI01009703.1:4563-14767 GCA_015106735.1 Paratilapia polleni
GAGGAACGAAAAAAAAAAAAAAAAAAAAAAAAAAAAAACTGGAGAAAAAAAAAAAAAAAAAGTTAGGCAACCTGAAAAGGGAGCAGATGGGTCAGGTTGTAGGAGGATGGGGCTCTGAAGGAAAATATGGGGCAATGAAACAGGGGAGACATGACTGCTGAGCTCTCAAGCAGAGAACTGCAGCAGATGAGGTATTTCATTTCTGACAGAGCAGACATCAGCCCTTCATTGTCTCATCAAAACATTTAATGTTTCCTTCCAGACAGTCAACCCCCCCCCCCAATAATACACTCATGAAACATCTGTTTTCTCCAGTCATCTCAACAAAACTGTTGTACAATCTTCAATGTGAAGGTTCTCACACATCTCTTCAAAGTCCCTCTCCTGGCATTAATTGAGTTAGGCATGGCTTAGGCATAACTCCCCACCTTTGCCTCATTTCATAGGAAATCTATGAATATGCAAATTGGTCCTGTTTCACCCTTTATGTGGAGTTAACGGTATCGCGTTTGTGTGCGTTTGCATAGGTATTTGGCTATGCAGAGTGAAGGATTATGGGTGTGCAGCCTACACAGACATGCTGGCATGCAGTCCTCCAAAAAACCAACAGCGAGTAGCATGACAGGGATGACGCTATGAGTAGGTCGAATGTTAACGTAATAGTAGGCCTGAACAGGACCAGCAGCAGAGTTCACCATGTAGAGGGAGATGCTGAAAAAAAAAATCAAAAAACAGAATGAAATTTTAACACTTGGTTTCACTTCAAATCTTTGTAGGCTATGACTTCGGTCTTCTCCGCGGCTGGCTGGAGGACCAACAACAGCACAAGCACGAGTAGCCCACAGACTAGTCGTTCCACATTTTTTTGACGCTGCACCCTGGTGACACTAAAAAGCTATAATATGTAGATAACAGTCTGCAAAACTGCGCGCAGGCTCTGTGTAGGACCAATTAACAACCATGCCGGTCCTATCAGTTGCTTGCCTCCCCTCCCCCTCTCCTTCTGCAAGCCCCACTTACTTACAGGTTATCTGGCTACATGGACGGAGACACTGGATTGGTCCACGCTGCCGAAGTGTGTGTTTTTTTTTAAGCAGGAGAGGAAACCCCATTGCCCATTGTAAAGAGAGGGTTTTGTCCTTATCAGAGGAGAGAAAAAGTCATAGAAAGCATAAAAAAAAATCTGCATCAGATTGGACAAAGGCTAGGTCCCAGCTTTCAAAACAAACAAAACATCTTAAAAGAGGGGTTTTTAATTGCATACAATCATATAAACAGATGCAATATAGACAAAATACACACCCTACAACAATATATCAACTCTGCAGAGCAGCCAGTGACAGAAATGAGAGCATATGTCCATTCTAGTGGAATCTGCCAGCGGACCGGGTGCCAGCTGTTTGGCCATGGAATAATGTAGGTTAAGACGTTTAGTCCGATTTTCTCCTCTAAGCCCTGCTCTGAAGAGACCCTTGACAGCTCTTTTCTTTTTTCCCTTCTGTCAAAGTCATTTCAGCACCACATTTCCACTCACAGGTATTAGCATGTACATTGAAATCTCGGTATTGTCATAAAGGACGCAAGAGTTTAAAAACTAGTGGCTTGTAATGGTCCTGGCTGGTCAGGGACTGTGAATGACTGTGAATTAGGTAAATACAACCTCAGATGAACTACAACAAGAGACATATTACACTGTGTCATTATTTATTTAACAAAAACTAAGCCAAAATGCAGAAGCGGTGCATGAAAAACTAAGCACACCCTTACTGCTTCCACAGGAATTAAGAGAGTACGCAGCAGCCAGCTGCTGCTAATCAGTTACACTTGATTAATTGATCATCAGAGTGTGACCACCTCTATAAAAACAGAGGTTTTGGCAGTTTGCTGGTCTGGAAGATTCAGGTGTGAGTTAACACAATGCCAAGGAGGAAAGACATCAGCAAATGTTGCTGCCCATCAGTCTGGGAAAGATTATAAGGCCATTTCCAAACAATTCGAAGTCTGTCATTCTATGGCAAGAATGATTGCTCACAAGTCAAAAACATTCAAGACAGTCGCCAATCTTCCCAGAAATAAATATGCCAGAAAATTCTGCCCAAGGTCACACCTTGCAATGCTCAGAGAAATTTCAAAAATATCCAAGAGCTACATCTCAGACTCTACAGGCCTCAGTTAGCACATGAAATGTTAAAGTTCATCACAGTACAATTAGAGAAAAGACTAAACAAGTATGGCATGTTAGGAAGGCTTGCCAGGAGAAAGACCTTCTCTCTAAAAATAATGTAGCAACACGGCTTAGGTTCAAAGTTGCATCTGAACAAACCACAGGATTTCTGGAACAATGTCCTTTGGAGAGACCAGACCAAAGTGGAGCTTTTTAGTCATAATGCACAGACCCACAGCTGGTGAAAACTAAACATGGTATATCAGCACAAACACCTCATGCCAACTGTCAAGCATGGTGGTGGAGGGGTGATGATCTGTGCTTGTTTTGCAGTCACAGGACCTGGGCACCTTGCAGTCATTGAGTCAACCATGAACTCCTCCGTATACCAAAGTGTTCTAGAGTCAAATGTGAGGCCATCTGTCTGACAGCTAAACCTCGGCCAAATCTACAACAGAATGGCTGAAAATGAAAAGAATCAAGGTGTTGCAATGGCCCAGTCAAAGTCCAGACCTCAAACTGATTGAAATGCTGTGGCAGTATCCGTGCATAAGCAAATGCCCACAAACCTCAATGAACTGAAGTAATGCTGCAAAGATGGGCCAAAATTCTTCCACAGTGACGTGAGAGACTAATAAAGTCATACAGAAAACTATTACTTAAAGTTCCTTCAAGTTATTGTTGCTAAAAGTGATTCTACAAACTATTGAGTCATGGGGTTTATTTAATTTTTCACACGTCTTCTGCATTTTGGCTTCATTTTTGTTAAATAATGACATGGTGTAATATGTCATGTTTTGTAGTTCATCTGAGGTTGTATTTACCTAATTTTAAGGCCTGGCAAAGACCAGATTGGTTTTATTATGTAACAAGTAGTGTCTGCATTGACTCTAGACAAGGCTCTAGGTGTGTGTGTGTGTGTGTGTGTGTGTGCATGCATGGGTGCTGCAAGGTGCTGCAGTATGTGGGAGAGCTGACCCTGCCCCTTGCACAAAAGCACAGAGAAATTTTTCTTCTGGATTGGAAATAGCAATGAAATGCATCCCAGAAGAATGTCTGTTGCAAACTGGAAACATAAATGGTGAGATGGTATTATTTTATGTACATGTTATTGCAGTTTAAGATATTCTTTGTGTGAACTGAAGAGAAGAGAAGACATGCACCATTGTAATCTTATACATGCCTATTCATTAATGTGACTGCGCGCAGTTCAGATTTGCACAGTGATATGCAAATATTTCAAAATAAGACCAAGTAAGACTGCAACTTTTACAGAATGGTGACTGGGGGTGCTCATTCAGGCATGAAGCTGACGGGTTCAGATGCAGTCAGAATAACAGAAAGGAGTCCACATCAGAAAGGGGCTAAAGGCACGTGACAGGGTGGCTGTCTTAGACTAGCCAAATAATCAGTGTGTGCTACTGTTACCATTTTTTGCTGTTATTACTCACAGCAAATGCACAGTCTCCTTGAGTTTTATGTCTGCTAATATGAGTTCTGCTACGGGGATTTAAGTTAAGAGCAGGTATATGTGGCTTCAAAGGAACACAAATGAATGCTGGAGCCAGAGCAAGGAGTATTTTAAAGGTAAGAGGAAAATCTGATCCAAAATCAACTCAAATTCAGTAAAAAGAGACTAAAACTGGGGTGATGTCATGCTTCTTATTTGTCCTGATATGGAGTCTAACAGGAATGAATAATATAATAATCAGCAATACAAGGTTATCAAAAAGAGGACTGCACTTTAAGATTGAAGCCAAAGATAACAAAATCTCTTTACTGAAGCATTACACCTGTTTTTATGCAGAGGCACGCTTTATAGGTATGAATGCATAGACACAAACAAGTATACCTATTGTGCTGTACATCTTACAGTAGGTTTCAGAAGTGGTGGTGGGGATAGAGGGTGGGGCAGTGACTGTATAGCCATGGGGAACTATGGGAAGCTTTCTGTGGCCATTTCCAGTGCAGTGTAAAGAGCAGCACCATCTGTGACTAGCTCTCTAATGAGCAGTTTAATAGGCTTGGAACCATGTGGCTTCCTCTGTATGCCTCTATGTGTGTGTGTGTGTATCTGTCACATACTCACACACAAGCAGATGTTGACACCAGCTCTGGCATGACCAACAGTTTCTATGTTTCTATGTGCAAATTTCTTCCATTGTTACACACTTTCTGTTTGTTGCTTTGTCTTTTTCTTTTTTTTTTTTTTGCCACGCAAACACACACACACACACACACACACACACACACACACCTGTCACAGTCCTAGGGTTTCTGTTGTCTTTGGGTTTTAAATTCTTTGTGAATATATTTGAGTTTGGGCTTCTGTTGAGGTTTTATTGTTATTCCAAGTGTTTGAAGTTTGGATTTCTGTGTTTGTTTGGATTTCTGTGCTCCTGTTCTGATTTCTTTATTCTACTAGATTGTAAGCTTTATTTCCCATGACATCTTTGATTCTTGTTGGTTATTCTAGTGATGAGTTTCAGTTTTGCATCCAGTGTTTTGGTCCATGTCTCAGTTTCTATTAGTAGTAGTAAAGTTCCCTGAGTGTTTCCTTATCTGTTCCTCCCTCTGTCTCATCTTTCTGTGTTTCTCTTTGTCCACCAGTGTTCCCTTGTCTCTGTCTTCATGTTTAGTGTGTCAGTATATTTCCTTTGGGTTGTTTCCTTGTTAAGTGTCAGTTTTCATCTCTGTTTCAGTCTCCTTTGGTTATTTCCTGTTTTCTGTCATGCCCTGTGTTGGTTTTACTTCCTGTCTGTCTTCTCTGATCCCCTGATTGTTCTCACCTGTCTTAATTGTGTTCAGCTGAGCCTCATTCCCCACCTGTCTCCTGATGTCTGATCAGCCCTCTGTGCATATACAGGCTTGTCTTCCCTTTGTCCATTGTCAAACTGTCTGTTATGTTTCCCTGTATGATCTCCTGCGGTTTTTGGATTTTGTTAACAGCCTAAATAAAGTCTAGGGGAGCTATTTAAGTCTCCTCTCTTCTTCTTCTGCCTACTCCTGCACACATCCTGGCACACCCCACTGTTTCCATCGCTTCTGAGGACATTACATTGATTTACACTAATTTGCTGTAGACTTATCCTAAACCTAATAAAAAATACTAATGAAATTACTCAACTTTAAATGATTTATGCAATAAATCATGTTTGTACTAAAGTGTAATGATTTATATTTTGCGGAAATTGCTTTTTGTCCCCCAAAGGGAGGGAGGACCTCACAATGTTGTGTAACCACTTATATGTTCCCACAATGTGAGTAAGGCAAGTACACACACACAACCACACACACACAAATACAAGTAGATGTTGTCACCCCTTGGGGTGCAGGCATCATCAGCATGATACCCTGCTAATAGTTTTATAGGACCTGGGGTGTAGCTTTCACATCATAATGTTATGTGGGTGCTAATATCCGCTGATGTGGTGCAATTGAAATGAAAGCCATCATCCCCATGCTTGTGATTACAAAGATCTCATGTTATTGTATAACACACATTTATTGGTATAATAATAAATTATATCAGCAGGCTCATATTGGTCCATGTGGACTATAAACCTAAAAGTGCTTGTGTGCTGCTGATTTTTATTGAAATGTAAATATCGCTTGATGTTGCAGCACTGAAATAGAGATCGCCTGCACAGCAGACATGTTATGTTATTGCATGCTTTGCATAAAATTGCATATTGCCTATTTTCAAACTATTCAGTCTGAAAAATATATACAGGCATTTACCTTAACCAGCTCATATTTTCTCATTTATTTAATGGAAACAAAAAATTAATTTCAGAAGAGACCAGGTGTGCACATCCATTCTTTCAAAGGCAATATTTCGATCCATAAGCTCTTCTTCAGCTATGTATCACAGAGAAAAAATGCATTTGCCAAAAGAAGGCCATTTAACTTAACTCCACTATTTTTATCATAATAAAAGTCATAATCACATTGTACTAACTAATCAACCCAGGTGCAGCTAACACATTTTTAAGGCAGCCCTGCATTAACCTTATTATATTAAAGCATTTTTCAACCTTTTTCTTTACAGTGTTGCCTGTTAATTTGCCTGTTAATAATTAATTCAAGACCAGCAGAATATTAAGATATCCATGTATCTGACAGATCTCATACAGTCACAATAATGATCTGCTTTACTTTGCTAATAACTGAAGTTCCCAGCCTTTACCAGACATAAATCAGAAAAAAGTCTTGCAGGTAGAGTTGTAATTTATGTATGAGTACCAGCAGGGAAGGGAAACGAGGCTGGCAAATTGCAGCTCAAAGGAAATCTGAGTGAAATCAGTAAATGTATGTGAAATGAAAAAGAAGAAATATGTCAATGTGTGAAATGTTCTTCACCTGCAGAAGAACAGAAAAGGGATCTCAGAAAAAGATAATTATTATTTTACATTTTTAATTTATGTTTTTAAACATATATACAATTAGGACATATTGTTGTCATGTAGAGTAAAACTCAAGCAGGAATTCTGATGATATTTTTAGCCCAGACTCTTGCTGTTTGTAATTCATCAGCTGAATATATTAACATACAACACCACTCTGTTAGAGTAGTGGATCTGGCTAATTACTGCTTTCCTATTGTTTCTGTAATGAATTCTGTTTATTTGCATCTACAAAGAAGCTCCATGCTGTCACAAGGCGCTGTGTAAAACCATTTAATGAACCTGTGGCGACAATTAGCCCAAGGTCGGTTATACTCTTCACTAGAGGCTCCTGTTAGTAGTATCAAATTGGTGTAATTAATTGTATGTTTTTTCTTTCCTCTGGTTTGGTGTTCCTTTCGTTTGTGCTTTTCTGTGTTGAACAATGAAGAAGAAAGGAGAGGAAAGGAAAGGGAAGGGGGGGAATGCTCAAAGCAGGCATTATTTCATATTGAGCCTTATCTTTTTCTTTTTTTTCTCTAACTTGCCCCAAGTATAATGGACATACAGCATTGTTATTTTCTCTTACCTGCTGAATCCTATAGACTAGTAGCTGAGGTAACCCAATCTCCTCGTGGGGATCATT
This sequence comes from Paratilapia polleni, assembly GCA_015106735.1. Classification (NCBI taxonomy): domain Eukaryota; kingdom Metazoa; phylum Chordata; class Actinopteri; order Cichliformes; family Cichlidae; genus Paratilapia; species Paratilapia polleni. The sequence goes on from VUQI01009703.1 coordinate 11,759, forward strand.
ACTGTTTCATGTTATCATCTACACGTTGCACTCTGTGGCTTTTTTTCCTCTCTATAACCTACCTTAGCTTGGCCCTTCCAGGCATCATTTTTTTTGCCACTGCACCCAACAAAATATGCTGCTTTGTTAAACTAACACATTTGCAACCCAGCTGGGGCCTATATCAGGCCATATCATATACGATATTTGTAGAGTGTAATGTGATGCTTTTTATCCTCCTAATTGGTACCTGATCCCATAGTCCCCGGCTTGTGAACAAGAGAGGGGACAAAAAAGGCACCCTGCAAAGTTGCAAAGGCAGAGGGAGTAAAGACAAGAGGGAGGGCGGGGTGAGGTGTTTGTAGGTCTGCTAATGGTAAAGGTCCAGAGGGAAGCTGAGTTAATGGGCTGTCGGCATTGTCAGGATAGATGTGTGTTTGCATGAGTGAGACACACTGGTGGTAGCCCCAACTCGTCTCTGGGGCCTTGTGTACATTATTTGGTCCCCCTTTGCACTTCATCGCAATATTTTAAACACACACAAGCACACATACACACGGGGGAAAAGGCATTATTGAGGCTGTCACATTGGACAGATTAACAAGAGCAATAGGGACCCTAACATTAAAAGACCTCTGCTTGACTTGTTACATCAAGGATATTTGGAGATACGGCTGGATGTGTGTGTGTGTGTGTGTGTGTGTGTGTGTGTGTGTGTGTGTAGCATCATGGGAGCACAGTCGACATTGGAAAGTTGCATCAGTGTTGCTTCTTTCATCCATCCATGCGTTTCCATAGCTCAAGCTACAGGATCTGTTTGCATCAGCATTTAGTCGTCTTGCCTCGACGTGTTGTAAAGACGGAGAAATGCAAGCACTGCACAATGCACAGTGTAAACATATGTGGAAAGAAAAACAATGTGTCAATAGACTGCAATCAGACATACAGAGTAAGAAGATGGGATAAACGGGTGATGAAATCTGCAGTTCACTCCCAACTGCACATTTGACTAGTTTAATGCAAATGTAATCAAATGGGTGTGGAGAGGACTCATTTTTTGTCGGCACCTGCATGCACACATGCACACAGACACACACACACACACACGCGCGCGTGCACGCTGCAGAAAAGAAAAAGATGAGGCTGAATCTCAGGAAGGTTTTGCAACAGGGGGTCTTTTCCACTCCAGATTCTCCTCCAGCTGTAAGCACATGGAGTATGACCTCTGTACTAGTTAAGAAAGTTGAAGTTAAACACAACAACTAAGTGTAAATGTCTAAAAGTAGTGTAAAATAAGATGTACATTAAAAAATAATGTTAACTGAATGTCAAAAATGGTAAGGCCACAAGAGCACAGAGAAAATAGAATAGCTCATACGCTCTTAAATTTGTTTTTACTATCTCTTCCAAGGCAGTCAAAAATTAGAGCCTGAGACATCAGCGGATCAACAGATTGCATTTATTAATCAGGTTAAATTAACCTAACATCAGTCTTATGATAATTCTAACCTTTTCAAATGTACTTTGGTACATTGATGAAGGCAACATAGTCAAATTCCTTTATTGAATAAAGCACTGTTTAAATTGTGGTGCTCTATAGGGCCTCATTCACACAGGCCTCAGTCACACAGGCCTAGAGACCAGTCAGCAACCCCCTTGCAACCTCTGGTTGCTAGGGAAAAAGTGTCTACCCAGACCGGTTGGTGAGTGGTTGCTTGAGGTTGCTGGTAGTCGCTGGGTGAAATAGGACACCAAGAAGGCGCGGCACCAAAAAACACCTTCTAATTGCTTTGGTTGCTAGCAGGTTGCAGTCAACCATAGTTTGCACTGAAGATGCCAACTTGGAAACACTCGCCAACTATTCACCAAAAGTGCGGCGCAAACCAGAAATGGAGAACGTTCACCTTCAAAGTAAAAGTTGGGCCTTACCGCTGCAACGGTTTTCAAAAGGGACAGCTTTAACTTTGAAAGTGAATGGTCTCTGGATCTGATTTTAGTTGTGCTTTTCACAGTTTCACTACCGCTCGGAGAGCAGTTCACGAGGGTTTGGAGACAAGTCGACGTCTTCAATGCAAACTATGGGCAACCACGGCAATCGCAAAGAGGTTTTTAGTGCAGCACCTTCTACCTCTTTGCAACTGATTTAACCCGGCAACAACCAGCAACCACTCGCCAACTGCTCAGGGAATACACAATTTTCCCTAGCAAACTGTGATTGCCAGGGCGTCAGGTCTGTGGCCTGTGTGGCTGGGGCCTAAATCAGAAATGTTAGTAATCAATCATATACGTGAAGCGATACAGAGATTTCTGATCTTTAAGGCTACTGAGCTGCACACATAAGTGATCATAGTAAATAGAGGCTTATGTTCATATAATATATTTGCTTTCAGGTGACAGTAAATATGAAAGTATAGAGGAACTGCATGAGGAAAGAAAACTGTATGAGAAATAAAATGAAAAATATAAATCTTAAGAGTGAAATAGACTTTAGTGTCTTTGAAACAAAGCAAGAGTTTGCCTTTATTTCCTATTTTTTGAAGAGATTTTTAAAAATTCTTTTGTTAAGCCAAAGAACTGCTTGGGCTGACTGCTTTTTTCAAATGCACCTGACATGAAGCATATGACTGTTACAAGATTTAGGTTCAAAGTTCCATGGAAGTAGGATAAGAAATTCCCTAGCTATGTTTCCTTATGTTTCCTTGTATTTATTATTATTATTATTATTATTGTTGTTGTTGTTGTTGTTGTGATTGCGGCTGTTGCTGTTGTTGTTGCTGTTGTTTGTCAAAACAACTGGTCAGGTCTTGGAAAAGATTATGTTTTGGGTTCAAATAGACTCAAACAGAAAGTTTCTCCTCAGGGTGTCCTGCACCCTGACCGACAGTGGAGATAAGAGCAGAGATTTTACATGCACTTATTCACATGACTGCAAGACTTTACCCAGCACTGTCATTTATCTGCTGGGGTTGGGCTGTATACACCATTGAGTGAAGTTTTTGGTTGTTGCAGTCCACTTAAAGATCCCCCCCC